>AJWJ01000538.1:0-15291 GCA_000277445.1 Polysphondylium violaceum | reverse complement strand
TAAAATCTTTGTTTATCTTGTCACAATTTGTGTGTTTATAATATTTGATTGATTGAGGTAAATCATTTGCAAGAATAATTGGATCTTTGATTTTATCGGTGATTGATATACCAAATAGAATTGGTGTTGTATGATGTTGTTGTTGTTGTTGTTGTTGTAAAAGGTGAAAATGATTTAGATAAAAGTAAGTTGATACAATAACATGTGTGATTAAATAATTATATTTGTGTGAACAATAAATGAAATAGTGATTTAAATCTTTTAAATGGTAAACAATGGGTATATTGTGTTGATTTAATGATAATAAATGATTGTGTTTTTTATCCAAGTGTGTTATATTTTTAATGATGATATAATCAGTGAATGATATAAACACCTTTTGTTTAAGATATCTATTTCTCCATATTGTAAAGAATATATCTTGATCACTCATGCTTTATGAAAAGATTTATAAAAATAAAAAAAATAAAAAATGAAAATAAGATAATCATAAAAAAATCAAATATTTTATTTTGAAAAAAACTTGCAAGGAAACCATCCAAATGGTAACAATACTTATGTTTTTTCGGTTTTTGTCTATGTTGTTGGTGAGTTTGCTAAATCTTTAAGCATTCCAGACCATTTCCCCCCTTTGGGAGAAACAAACCTTATGAATTTGTCAACGCTAGCTTTTTCTGTACACATTTTTTCATCCTCCATCAGGCCGCCTTGTCTTTCAGAGTTTAATGGTGGACAAAAGAGTGAAAAAAAAACAGCTTCATAATATTGACCATATTTGGTGATAAAATAGCAACCATAATCAGATTTTTTTAATTTTATATTATTTTTGTTTAGGTTTTTCTTAACTTTCGTTATTAATCTTTCTTTAATTTCACCTTGTCCAGCATATAAAATTTGGTAATGCTCCTCTTCCTTAATGTTGTTATTGTCTACCATAGGTGTTGATCTTACATGGATATATAAACCACTACCTTTTACATTGAGGGATTTATCTTTTAATTTAGAGATCGGTATGCACTTCCATCCAAGCCTGTTAGGTTTATCAAATTTTTCAGGGTTAGGAAAAGTTGGTACCCGTCGAAAAAAAGTTAGATCCCGTTCAGGTTTAGAGGCTTGAGTTAAAAAAACGAAAAAGCAAAAAATTATCAATACTTTAAACTTCATCATATATAAATACAAGTGCACAACCAAAAAAAAAAAATGTTCAGGAAAAGAAAAGATCAAAAAAAGAAAAAAATTTAACAAAAATGAAAAAAAAAAAAAAAAAAAAAAATACCAAATTTATTCAAAAATGATCATTTTATCGACCAATTGGGGTAATTGATACCCAATGAGGTTTGTTGCTATAAGTCAATGTAATTTTATCACTTTCTCTTGACCAAACTTCAAATGTCTTGGCAAAACCATCAGAGGGAATGAAATCCATATTCTTGAGGATACATGGAGAACTTTTTTCAGCATATGGACAAGCCTGGGTGACTCTTATTGAAGAAAATGTAAATATAAAATCTTTTTTGAGATTTTGATTTTCATAATTTGTGATAAAAGTAAAAGATAAACCAACCAAATCACCAAAATAGTCTATTACAAAAGATAGCTTTTCTGAAAAATTTAAAACTATTTTTTTAACAACTCCAGTGGTACCAATAAACTGTATTTCGGTGATAAATTCAGTATTGACATTATTTGTGCCTTGAAATTCAACAATAACACTATTGGGTTCTGGTTGCTTGAGTATGTATTTGTTTGGGACGGTGGGGTCAGGGACAAAGTGGTAGGATCTACTGGTAACCAAATTGAACATTTTGATTGTTTGACATGTAAATGGGGAATAATACTCACTAAAGCTTAGGGACTTGATACCCTTTCGATCATCATATTCTAGAGGTAGAATGGTAGCACCAGTTGATTGAGACAGAGTAAAGTTATAATGGAACAATCCGGTGGGCGATTCAACTTCAAGCTTAAATGTTGTGAATTGGCAAGATTGTTTGTCGTATTCCACCAAATAAACAGTATGGTTTCTTCCCATATTATGGATCATAGGCTCGTCTAGGTACTTTGATGTTTTGGCAGCAATAAACAAATCTTTATATAATTGGAACTCAGCTTCCCTCCATAGCTCTTGGACGTTAAAACCATTTTTGAGGATCCACTCTTTTGGTATGACATCGGCAATAAAGCCAACTTGGTAATCAATAGGATACGGGATTTGATCAACGGTAGAGGCCCATTTTGCAAATGAGTTTGGTTCTTTTTCATCACCATAACTACCTGGCTCACCTCCATATACGGTAAGAGTGGATCTAGAAGAGTTGTTTTCAAATTGATTCTGTTCGGTAGAGGATGTCTTTGAGTCCATGGAACCAGAGAGAGAGACAGAACCACCAACAGGCAAGATTTTTGAGGATGCTTGGACAGCAAAGGACATCTCCATTGACCTTTCAACTTCCGAGGAGGACTTGGAGCTCGAGAATGAATGTTCAACTACACTCATTTGTTCCAATTTACCACCGAGGGTGATACTCTTGAAATAGATGGAGCCATACTTTTGAATCAGTTTTCTAAATTTGGTCAAAATGCTGGCTTTATCAACGCCATTGCTGTTGCCAATGTCTTGGATGAACTTGGTGTGGAACTTGGGTTCTTCCACATGAGCCTTGCTCACTTGGCACTTGAGTTCTGTTTTGGAAATGGACCCGTCTTTCTTTCCTTGAGTTTCACCAGCCTTTTGGGTACTTTCACTGAGAGACAAACTTGCAGAGACTGATAAATGGCCTAGCCAACCACCTACAGAGCCACTGGCAGAGACATCCAGATCCATTTCAAGAGATGATTCATAGGCCATTTGAGAAGAGGTTGAATAGGTTTTGGTTGTGGTATCCATTGTACATTTGGGACTCATTTGAGCATAGATACCTGGTGGAACAGAGTAGGCCAAACCTCTGGATGGGCTGTGGACGAGCGAGAATGACGTGTTGTCGCAATAAGTAATTGAAAACACAGGTGAGGGTGAGATTTCATGGGTCTGGATATTCATTCCATGAGACAAATAATTCAAACCGGGCAATGAAAAAATGTATTGGTTGTTCAGGAGCGCTCCAAGGGTATCTCTGATGGGGCCATAATAGCTTTGGATATCTGCAGGGGGGGACTGAGCGGGACAATCTTTTTCAATGTGGTCATAGCAATCAATTAAGCAACTGGTTGGATCTTCGTTACAAATGTCATCACCACAAGACATGTTTGGAGCAATGGTAATAAAAATTGATGGCACGAGTGTATAGGGTCCATGGTCACCATATCTAAATTCTAGTTCTAGATCTCTTTCCATATCATTTACACCATTAAAGTGTATTATAATATGATGAGGTTGGGAATTGGACAACAAGATCCTTCTCTCTTGGGTAACTTGTTTGACATTCTCCTCAAAGAAATTGTCAAATAACACTCGGGAATTGACAAACATGATGGCAATCAGATTCTTTTGTTTTAATCTGAAACTGTAGTCACCAGACTTGGTGACTTGAATAAAAGAACTCAAGATACCAGAAACTTGGGACGAGTGTTGGCCCATAAAATTGGAAACCTTGGCATACTCCAAGTAGTCAACTTGAGGTAGTGTTTCTGCTGCGGTGGGTGACGAGGAGGTAGAGTTGATTGGCTTTGGCAAGCTTTCTTTAAAAGACTGGAGCTTCCAACCTGGGTGGCCTATATCGGAAGCCTCTATTAGGGCTTCAACTTGATCATAGTATTGGCAGTCTGATGGACAATTTTGGTAGTCCTCTATATACTCGTCACACTCGCCATTTGAGTTGCACAAGTCTTGCCTCTTTCTTGATTGGCATATATTGTCTCTATTTTCATTTAAAATAGTACAATAGGTACATGTGGAGCCAAATTCAGAATTGATATTGGATACAGAAGAGTTTGTACATACAATATCTTTTTCATTACCATAGAAAAATGATTTTATGACTTGGCCAAACCCATTCTCCATCTCTACGGCATCGTTGGAGTTGTTTAAAAAGTAAGAGTCTTTGATCAAGATATTGGAGCTACTGGAAAAGATAGCAGAGCCCTGTCTAGCCTTATTGCCTCTAAAAACGACATTGTCGATTTTGGTGAAATAATTTTCGGTTAATAGAGCAGCGCCTCGAGGTGCAATGCAGTTTTTGATCGTGACACCCTGAATAGAAAATTTGGTAAAGGAACCCAAAACTTTAAATCCAAAATCGATGTCCTCACAATCAATTACTGTTTCATCTCTATTTGATGAAATAGCACTATTTGATATATTACTGTATTGATTAATATGGTGAATAAGTATATATTTAAAGAGAATCGAGTACATACATAATATCAATGCTAAAATTAATTATTATTGCTTTGTTGTTCTCACCGAAATAAACACCTTTGTTCACGAGTAATACTGGTGTTTTGTCAAATTTGGTGAGAGATAATTCTGAAATTGCTTCCTCGAAGGATGAGAAGGGTTTGTTAAAACTCCCACATCCGCTTTTACATGTTGATCCCCAATCGAGGGAAAATTGTTGTTGCGCTAAAGAAGTTGATGAGTGTTAGATAAAAATATTTTTTTTGTGAATATGATGTTCAGGGGCGAAAAAAAAAGGAAAAATTCCTTTTTTATAAAAATTTTTTTTAAAAAAAAATATCTTTCGGCTTGAAGAAATCAAAAAAAATATAAACACCCACATCTCTGTATATGCTTAAATGACTATATTTATATAACTTACATAAAGATACCGATAAGTATAATAGAATAACAAAGATAATATACCCGTTCATTTTGTATTATTATTTCTGTTGTATTGAATAATGATAAAGAAATATTTTTTTTTTTTTGTGGTGGGATATCTTTAGAGAAAAAATATTATAGGTCGTGAAAATGAAAAATCTGAAAAAAACACATTTGATTTTTTATCCACCGCCCCGATAAGTGGTGATGACTTCCATATTGATTTAATTTTTTGGATTTTGGCTGTGGAACATATGACAGATGCCCGATAAACTTTTGCTAATGGGCTAAGTTTCATGAGCTTTTAAAAAATAGGACCCAACAGCACTTGGATGGCTATGCAAGTTGAATATTTTACCTATCATAGTAAAAATATTTCGAAACATAGGCTTACTCTAATTCAAAGTATTTTACAACATTTGACCAATCAAAAAAATTTTTAAAAAAAGTACTTTTTTATTTTACTAATCAAAGCTAAAATTTTTGAAAAAGGGACCCCTTAAAGAGGTAAGGGGATGTTTTTCAAAGGATATCAAACAATCATAGTCTCTCTTTTGATTTTCGGTAGTCTTATTTTTTCTTTATTTTTTTTTTTTTTTATTTTTTTTTTCCACTCTATGGGAAAACCATGTTAACCAGAGCTTTTTTTTATATTTCTAGATTTCCACAGTGTTCAAATTATATGATTAAAAGATGAAAATATTAATTTCCCTTCTTTTATTATATATCTTTTTCACAGCAGGTATGTAGTTTTTTTATTTACTATAATAGTTTTGAGAGATATAATGGGAGATTAATTTTTGTATCAAAGTTTTTACGACCCCTTCTCTACTGTTAAAAAAAAGATTGGATCCAGGTCCATCAGATTACAGTAACACAGGATGTGAAAACTCAAAGTATTATTTAGTATTAAAGGATTTAATCCCTTTAAAGAGTATAACATCATTGGATAATAATGTTGGATTATCTTTTCAGATAAAGAACACCGAAAACGATAGTTTTTTGGTAGAGTTAAAATTATCTCTTAACTACTCCAATAGCCCAATATCAACCAATATAAAAGTAATCAACACATTAAATGAAGAAAGTATTTTTTCCCTAGATAATCTTTCTTGTTTACGTATGTATTTATATTATTATGATTCAACAATAGATAAACATTAACATTTTATATAAAAAAGCTCCACAAACTGAAATATTGGCTCTTGCTCCTCCAGTTTTGGACTTTTTCATGGGAAATGCCTACATGATATTTAACATAGATATTGATGAACAAATTTACCGTCCCGGCCTATCATGTTTGTCAAATTTTGGTGATTGTAGTGCATCACAGATCCAGCCAAATCAAATTATTGTATTTATATTTGTGAACTCAACAATAGTTTCATATAAGGCTTTGACTTTTAAGCTATTGAATCTCTTTTCAAATGTAGTATTTGAGATTCAATTCGACAATCCCCTAAAGAGCGATATGGCCACCTATATGATAGAACAAGATGGAAAATGGAGTGATCCAAATTCAGAGAATAACAACTACCTTGTAAAAGTCCAAAGAAATGGTACGATGGGTGATTTTTTGATTTTTGGTGATACCATTTATTCCACTGAATTATTTGTTCCAGTTTTAGGCAATGAAGAAAAACAAATGGGAATTTTGATTGTAAATTTTCCAGAGTATAAGTCTAGTGCCTCTATTTCTTTTTATCGTATGTCTCCAGATCCTACAAATTCATTGTTAAAAACCCAAACAATTCAAAAACCAACTCGTAAGTATTAATTTTTATTTATTACTCTACTCATTAAAATATTAATAACTATTTTATAAAATTTTAAATAGTGTCATTCCCCCCATTTGTTGTAGAGACTTCTTTAACCTTGGATGGGGTCAACAATGTTTTGTTTTTCAAGGCACAAGCCAGTGGTATGAAACTCAATACACCTACCAGTTTTACGTACCATTCAACTTTAAAAACTTTGCCATTTCCATACGGTTTCACAAAAGTGGCAAATCAATTTTTATTTACCCCTGTTCAAATGTTTGGCCGCCTCTCTTCATATGATATTAGATTTTTTTCTCTTCATAATATAGGAAATCAAAAATTTTTTAAATCAATTCAACTTCCATCCAGTTCCCCTATTGGTAAGTAATAATATAAATTTAGATTTACTTGTAAAAACTAACTCTTTTGTTAAATAACTTTATAGATAATAAAGAACCAACATTAGTGCGTGTTTTATCCAAAAAAGTATTTGAACAATATATTAGCTTTAAAGTTCATCTTGCAGATGAAGGTTCAGGTATTTTTACAATTACAAATGGTGCAACAACCGTCTATGCTTTAGATAGTTTGGTCTCTGGTTCTTTAAATGATGGTGTTTTTGAATTGGTATTGAATAAATTTGATTATTCCAATAGATTAGATTTGGGGGCCTATGATCTTTATGGCCAATATAGCACATTTGTAGAAAATGTACCTATGGACTTTAACCTTGAAAAAATTGATCAAATATATAGTGATATTTGTAAGTATTTTATTTTTTTATTATAATACTAGGAACCCATTATTAATAATTAATAATTTATAGGTCCCTCCATTAGTGAAATCATAGAGTTTGAATTAAGTTCAAACAAGATAGATTCTTCATATCAAGAAAGAGGTATTTATATTTTCTTCAAACTAAGCTCTGGTGACAATAGTATGAAACCTATGGTTCAAATAACCGAGTCAAATGGTATTGCAGAGATCTTTGTGGGTGAATTTGATCACTCAATTCAAAAATATAGAATCAAAATATCAGTATTTAGAAAATCGCATCTCTCTACTATTCAATATATTTTGTTTTTGAATCAATGCCTCTATACTTCTTATTCTCTTCGTTCCAAGTTTGGTGAAACTGCTAATATTAAGAAAATACGTTCTGACGTAGATTCTTATCCTCCCATGATCAACCAAGTAGCTTTTATTAATGGTCAATCTATTAATGTTTCATCGACTATAGAAATCGGTTGGCTGATCAGCATTAAAGATAAACCAAGTGGTCTCCAATACGGTAATATCACGGTAGTGTCTGATGTTGATCCATATCCAAGAGATTTTACATTTGATGTTTCTTCTGTAAATAGAAATAAATTTGATAGTTCCTATGAAATCAAATTTAATGTTTCAGTCCAACATTTGAATCAAACATTCAAGATATCCAGCGTTTATCTTGAAGATTCTTTGGGTAGAAAATCAATTTATCCAAGCGGTGCCTATAAAACTTTGTCTCCTTTCTACGAATTGGGGGTAAATAATTATGATATAACAATCATTACACCCAAAGTTGCCGAACAAACACCACCTGAAATCACATCTTTTTCTTACACAACTGCAACAAACAACATGTACACTTTTGTTGTTAAAGCTCAAGATGTTGGCTCTGGAATCAATATTAATCGTCCACCAGTGGTATTTGTACAATCCTATCAAGCCCTATATCAAAACTTTACAACAAAATATGTTTCAAAGATTGGAAACACTGTTACTTTCGAAGTTGTAGCACAAATTGATTTCAAAATGACTTTTCATGGCTGTCATCTATCCGTTTATGGTGTATATGATAATGATCTCAACTTGAGTGGTTATTCGTCTCTTGATTTAAAGAACTTGGGTTATAATCATTTTATTAAAACAGCTTATATTCCAGGTGCCTTTATCAAATCCACTTCACCAATCTCTCAAGTGGGTGGTCGTTTAACAATCCATGGTATTAGATTTAAAGAAAACTCTTTAGTGTATTTAAATAATCAATTGGTGGAACCATTGTTTATTTGTTCGATTGCCATTGTAATAGATGTTGAACCTATGGTCGATTCTTTTGAAATTAAAATCTCTACAAACACCATTGATTCAAACATTTTTGTAGTTATTCCATCATTGGTATTCCATTCAAATATTTTATTTGTGGATCCAAACTCAACATGTACCAATGGCTGTGGAGGCTTTGTAAATCCATATTCGACTATTAAAGCTGCCATACATATCTCTCAATCCTTTAATACCATTATTTTGAAGGATGGTGTATATTCTGGGAATCTAAATACTGGATTGGATGTATTTGATGGAAAACCATTACAGATAAAATCTCTAAATGGAAAGAGTAAAACTATAATTGATTGTGAAGGATATTCATATTTCCTCAAAGTTCTCAACTCTTTATTATTATCTCTTACTGAAATCACCATAACCAATTGTAAATCCAACAAAGGTGGTGCATTGTATTTACAAGAAACTGATTCTATATTGACTTCTGTGCAGTTTGTCAATAATCAAGCTTCAAATGGAGGTGCCATATATTTCTTCCAAAGCAAGGCTTCATTAAAAGACATTTATTTTGAAAATAACAAAGTATTAAAGAATGGTGCTGCCATCTATTCATATCTCTCTGATGTACTGGTTAAAGGAGATTTGACTGTTTTTAGAAATAATCAAAACATCAATTCCAAACAATCCCGGGATATCTTGTGCCGAAACAGCTCAATTGAAATTCAGGATGAAGTTCCTTTTGATAAATCAATTTTTAAATGCATGGACAGCTGTGACCCCTCCTATTTACATAGATCCCTTTGCCAAGATGTAGCTCAAAAATCTATTCCTTCCAAACCACTAAAATGTGGTGATGGTGAATGTAATGGGGCAGAATCATGTCTCTCTTGTCCTAATGATTGTTCATGTCACTATAATGGTTTAGTTCAAGAAATATTTAATCCTACTTGTGTAGTTACAAATTCTAGCCTTAAATCTTGTCAATCAATTAGAAATACTACCCTATCACCTCCATTTATTGAAAACTTTTTAGGTGGTGTTGATAATGTCGTAGTTAGACTGTTTGGATATGTCTCTGTTGGGTCATCCAAAATTTTACCTCTGATGTTGCAAGGTACAAATTTTGGTCTAATATTCAAAATTAATGGTGTACCAAAACTATCATTCAATCAAAACACTAGATTCAACGAAACAGTTTCTGTTTTCTTGACATCAAAATATGCTCATTTTATTGAAATCATTTTATTCTCTAAAAATGTTGATGGTCCCCAAAGATCTTTTATATTGGCACCATTTGCCGATCCAAAGGATAGATTGTTTTATTCAAATTTGAATTGTGGTGATGGTATCCTTCATGATGAAGAACAAAATGAAACATCAAGATATTATTGTCCAGTGGATCACAAGTATCCTCAATACAAACTTGAACCAAGATGTGGTGATGGAATATGTAATGAAGAACCAAATAGTTGCTATATGGATTGTTTTCAAGAACTCACCAAAACATGTCCGGCCAGAACTGTTCCAGAAAATCACTTATCCCCAGGATTTTATTATAGTGAAGATACCCTTGGGGATTTGATTTCAAATCAATTCATTTGGAGATTACCAGGTTCAGAGCATCTTAGTTTTGGAATGGACATTATGACTGGTGAGGAAGCACCATCTCCTTTGTTCCAATTTGACTATTGCCAACATATTGCAAACAATATAATTGAAGATCCTTATCGTGGAAATGTTTATCAAATTCCACCAGAGCTCAGTGGTAAGGCTTATCCACAATGTACATACTCTACAAGTACAGATTCATTTAATTCCGTACAAGAAATGTCAAATTCTCAAGAATCTAGTTCCAAGATTGATTTCTCTGCAGAGGTTGAGGCGAGTGGCGGATTTATATCAGGTGGTGGAGGTATTGGCTTTTCACTTGAAAAATCATCCAAAGAAGCTAGCAAGCTTTCTACCAATGTTAATCAAAGAATTTTCAAAACGGACCTCTTATGTAAAACAACTTTTCTTGAAATTGATTTGGATAGAATTTCTATTCATCCCAAATTATTATCTGACTTTAGTAATATTAAAGATAGTGTAGAGATGGTCGGTTTGATTAAAAAGTATGGCACTCACTTTTATAAAAAAACCTTTATGGGTGGCAAACTTACTCATTTTACCATTACTGATGAATCAGAAGTAAACACTGAAAATGAAAGTGAATGGCAAGAAAGTGCGTCTGCTTCTCTATCTGCTTCGGTTTCCGGCCCATCATTCTCTGTAGATGCCTCAGTCGAAGCCTCTGTTGACAAGTCACAATCAGATTCATCTCAATCACAAAAAAGTGAATCCTCAACGACAAGTAGAATTCTAGTTTATGGTGGTACCCCTGCTGCTTTTTCCCCTGCTAGCGATTTTAGTAGCAGTCCGGGCTTTACAGAATGGGCCTCATCTATTGACGTCCTTCCTGTACCCATAGATTATCAACTCTATCCAATTAGACATATTTTAAACCAAAACTGGGTCAACAAATATGGTATCAATATCGCAAAAACTTGGGCAGATGCCGAAAATATCTTTTATGCTATGAATAATATTGATCAAACTGTTTCCGCGACTGAATACTACAGTTTGATTTTCCAATGGCACACCCCTGAATCAACTTTTACAATGAAGGATTATCCAATTCTCAAAATAGATTATGAAATTGTTGAAAAGAATATCCTTACTGGAGAATTAGTTCACAAGGTAAAAACTTTTTCAACTCCAATTGTTTTAACGTACACTGACTGCCGTGGAAACAAAGAAAAGGTATTTTTTTCCCATAAAAAGCAGAATAATTATGATTCTAGTATCTGCAGCTCTGAAGAAGCATTTGATACCGATAACTCTCTAAACTATAAGACTACATACAAGATTTGTGACCCAACATTCTCGACCAATATGGATGGGCCTATAAGATTTGATTTCGTAGCACCAGATTTTTTCAACTCTGCTACAGAACCAAATATTCAAATTATTGTCCCAGATCAATATTCCAACTTGGTTTTCATTAATTATACAAATCCTCTGAAAATTGTTTCTTGGGAAAATTCGGAAGCTATTTTATTTGATAACGCTGGCATTATATATTCAAATTCCAAGTATTATGGAACTGTTGCTTTTGAAAACAAGTGGGGTTGGCATTGGAATCCAAAATATAGAGTTGCCTCCAACAATAATCTTTATGAACACGATCCAAATCAACCATATAATGATGAATTTAATGGATTTAAGATCGTGGATAAACATTTAGACTGCACCCCAGATGTTATTCTTGCTTGCAAAGATTATATTGAATTATCTTTTGGTGGTTATGGAAATAATTTTGATGGAGTCAAAACTAAAAATCCAAACACCAAAATATCCACGATTGAAATTCCCTATACTGGCCAAGGCACTAAACAAGGAACCTATTGGTTTAATATCCACAATGATATGCCTCCTGGGGATGTTCCTCTTGATGTTTTTTACATTGAAAACCTAAGCCATATTGGTATGCACACGAGAATCAACTGGATACAAATGTATATGCCAAGAAAAATTAATGAATGGAAATTTGATGTCTCTGCGTACCATTTGAAATCATATCAAAACAAAACCATGATTGCAAATGAATGGTTGGAAATTAATGTCGATCCTATGGAACTATACTTGGTAAATGGTCTAACACCTCACAAATTCTATCCTTTAACCCCTCTGGCCTCATCTGAACCAAAACAGCTTTTCTTTTATCCAAACTACAACTTTAGAGCAAGAGATCAACAAAAATTAAACCCATCTATTGTTTATCCATACTATCTTAATCTTTGCCCAGATAAAAACCCACAATTTTATGAGGATGGGGAGATATTTTCATATGTTTAGCTGTTAACTAAACACTAAATAAATAATCATCTATTCAATAATAACAAACAATTAGGAAAAAAAAAGTCTTATAAATATAAAACAAGATCAGATAAAGAGCATCCTATTTATTTTTTTTAGATCATAGGTAAATATCTCTTCTTTGTAATATTCTTTGGTTGAGAGGCTCATTTGATTGAGTTTTTTGTACCAAATGTTCAATTTTGAAATGATAAATATAAGTTCTTGAGTCTACTAGCTTCCATAAAACGTTTCCAACCCCATCTGCTTTACCAGGAATTATTTTTTTGACCCCTTTTCCGAGCCATTTGAATAATCGTCATCAAATGACATGTCATAGCTTGGTAGATAGAGATCTTTAATTAAGTTATTAGCAAAACTATATAAAACATCAAAGTTGGTACCATAGCCTTCAAAATGGAAAATGGAGAGATCTGTGGATGGGATAGCTTTGAATTTATCAAATGACATTTTACTTGCCACCACATTATGATAGGATGAATACATAAATGGTGAGTTGGGCTTCTCCCAAAATTCTTTGTAATTGATTACTCTTTGAATACCTGAAAAAATGAAGATTCCAATATAATCTTTTATATCTTGGAGCGAAAAACTTTCATATTTGATAAACCAAGGTGGGTTGATACATTTTATGCTCGCATGTACTCTTCTCTCTACTATATATCTACTCGATCTATCCAGACAAAGCATATAAATAACTCGACTAAAATGGAACACATATCCTAATGTGATGTATACTTACGCATTGGATCGTTGTATCAGAGTTAAAGCCTTGTGTCAAAGAAGTGGAACCTAAATATTGGGGGATAGTAATTTCATGACCTAAGAATACATAAATGCCGGTACCATTAGGATTAACTATGACGCCCCTCTGTTTGATATCAGAACATTTCCAATTTGGATATAGTTCGAATTCTATTATCTCATTAAATACAACCCTTTTCTTTTCCCATTTTTGACAGTTTATCTCTAAAAAAAAAAGGATAGGAGTAACAGAAATAAATGAAGCTTTATCATGATGGTGCGAAAAGAAAATGAATTTTTTTTTTTTTTGAAATCATCAAAAAGGGTTTTTTTTTTAACATGAAAGATATTTTTCGTTCTTCTCTTCAAAAGTAATATTGCTTTGGAAATTTTTATTTGAAATCATTCTCTTTAGACTTTGTTTTAAATCAAATAAAATAGTTCAGATGGAAATGAAAAAAAAAAAAAAAATAACATATATAAAATTGAAGTTCTTTTATTTTATTTTGTGATTTATGGTATTGTAAATTATTTATCGATAATGCTTAAAATCAAGCAAGTTATTTGCTAAATGATAATGTTCTTTATATACTTTTTGTTCGATAAAATGATAGTTTATTCTATATCGGTTACGATTATCGAATTTAACCAATCGAGTATTTGATGGGAGAATATTGGTATTATAATTTGGAAAATTCATTTCTAATTTTTGTTCAAATTCGAGATAGTAATCAGATTCACTAAACCAAAATGTTGTAACATTTGGAAACAAATGAAATGGGAATTCTTCAAAGTTTACTCTATAGACCCCCAGAGTTCTAACACTTGATGGTATTTCTATTTCTGGATAGATTTGATTATCATATGAAAATGTAAGGGTTGTAACACCGTTTGGAATGTAAATAGGAACCGTTTTACGACTAAATAAATGAAGTTTTGTAACACTGTTTGGAATCACTCCCTTTTCAATTGGTTTTAAACAGTCATAGTTAAGCTGAAGATCTGTTACAGTTGGTGGTATTAAACCAATAAGTAATTCATCAGGTAATTCATCATCATCATATTGGTCAAAACAAATATTTAGTTTGATAATATTTGTTAGTTGTTTGATTTGCATAGTGAGTAGATTCCAATATTCTGCTATTTCTAAATCTGTGACTGTAGATGGTATCACTGGTAACTCTGAAAATGTAGGTTGATTATAAACTTGAAGTTTTCTAACTGAATCGGGTATAATTAAAACTTTTTCTTGATTGGTTTGTTGATTCTTGTTGGTGTAATTTATTAGACCAATTGGAAAATTATGTTTGGATTCACAAGTTAGAAAACAATTTAAATTTAAAGTCTTCAGGTTTCTTGGTAAAAGTGGTAAATTAATAAGTGTGTAAGCGTTACCCCAATATTCATAGCTTAGTTCAGTAAGATTTGAAGGGAGATTAAACTTTTCTAGTGAATAGAAAGACCCAAATTTTAGTTGAGTGACACTTTCTGGAATATTGAAAAAGTTTTCTGATAATTCCTTTGATTCAATTCCAAATAAAAGATATTTAATTGATCCATTACCATTGCCATTTATCACACATTTGCATTCATTTAAGTTTAAATACAATAGATTTGGTGGCATTTCATCTAAATTGATATACGCTATTCCATACTCATCGTTGAAATTTAACTGGGTGAGTGATTGAGGAAGACATTTGATATCAAATTCTTCTTTTAGTTCCTCTTTATCATCTTGATAATATTCATAATCAGAGTCATCAGAGTCATCAGAGCCATCAGAGCCATCAGAGCCATCATCAACATCAGAGTCCACATATTCATACTCTCTAGGTTTATTCAATACCATTATTTTAACACTATTTGGAATGGCACCAATATCTATTGATGTTGTATCTAGATAAACAGATGTAACTGATTTTGGTATAAAATCTTTGTTTATCTTGTCACAATTTGTGTGTTTATAATATTTGATTGATTGGGGCAAATCATTTGCAAGAATAATTGGATCTTTGATTTTATCGGTGATTGATATACCAAATAGAATTGGTGTTGTATGATGTT
>AJWJ01000537.1:0-15392 GCA_000277445.1 Polysphondylium violaceum | reverse complement strand
TATATTTATTATTTTTAATTTAATCAAATTCCGGATCATTCTATCTAAAACAATTAAATAGATCTAAATTTAAAATTAAAAAATTAAATTTAATTGGATTATTTTTTTAAATCCAATTTAAAACAAAAAAATCTAATTTTTATGTGGGGAAATTGAAATTGTCAACATCATTAAAACAAAATTCTTGGATCTTCTTTTTACGATTCACCACTAAACGTCCCCCAATCACCCTCCAAAATTTACACTATCAATGCTTAAAATCTTACCTCTAAAATTCTCACCACTAAACAGGCTTCGTTCCCAACCTATGGTAATGGCCAACCTAATTATATGCTCCAAATGAGACCTCCCAATCTTTAAAGATTTCAACACTGTAGATTTTTAAGTGTCGACAGTCTGTCAGCATGCTTATACATAGGCTTAGGATTCACTGGCATCATGATGCACGTTAAAAGAGAAACAGTAGTTAATTGATATCTGACAAAACCAATACAAACTCTTACAAGCATAGTCATAATACAGACCCTCTGACAGACCATCTTCGCAATGGTGATCAAGATCAAACAGTTGGTTGGGGACATGGGTACCTTAAAACAAAGATAATAAAAAACATTTTCGGTAGAGCCACTGCTCCCCATCCAACAAACACCCAAACTTCAACTTCTAATACCAACTAGAGCTGGCTACTAATTTGAAAGATACCTGAGATTTCTAACTAGTATAAAAAGCCATCCCATTTTTATTTGAACCCAAATTAAAACAAAAAAAACATCCTCTTTTAAACTTTAATTTCAACCAATAAGAATGCATTTGAAAGGGGAAGTAATACTAATAAATATATGTCATTAATAAAATATTTTCAAAGATTTGTGACTAATATTATTTTATTTCAAAAAAAATTGATTGAACAATGAAATGTGTGGATTGGTTTTTTAATACCAAAAAGAGGAATATATTTAGGATTTATTAGCAACAAGGAATGAATCAGAAGCAAGAAACATTCCTTGTGGATCGGCAGAGTTGTGGAAAAAAGCAATATAACCGTCATCTGTATTGACATAATTTTTATAGAATTTGATAGATGGAAAAGTTGTAATTTCTCTGAATTCAATATCATCTGGAGTAGCTCTGGTAAAATGGCTAGAATTGATTTCATAAAATTCACAGTTATTATAGGCTGCAGTTTCTTTCCATTTCTTAATTTTTGGAGCTAAAACATCACATGGTGGGCAATTATCTTTGGTGACGTAGAAAACAATTAATTTATTATCAGATCTATTATATTTTTGAATAAATTCAGCACCAGTGGTGAGTAATGTGAAGCCTGTAGTTGAAGTCATTGTATGTGTATAATAATGTGTAGAGTAAATAAAATAAAATAAAAACTAAACGATCAAGGGTATTTAAATAAAATGACAATGAAAAAAAACAAAGAGTTTGGCTGTGATGGATGGATGGGGGTGGAAAAAATGTGAGCCCAGCCCAAAAAAGGTATAGATTTGCCCATTAATGAAAAAAATAAAAATAAAAAAAAACAAATTTAATTCATTAAATATCATCTGCCTTCACCCACACACATTTTTTGAATTTTTTTTTACAAAGATATTTCAAAACCTTGATCAATTTTCGGAGTAAGGAAGCAAGGATTATTTTGATTGGACATCCATGCATATGATATTTTCTTTAATAGAAAACTAATTAAAAAAAAAAAATTTGTTGAACATATTAGAAGATATCTTTTGTCTTTTGGGTAAAAATTCGTTTTTTTTTTTTTTAAGCACACCTACCAATCATTGAAACTGACTCAATATCCCGCATAACCACAAATCTATCTTTAAGGATTTTAGTAGTGTTTTTCTATTGTTCATTAAATAGTTTAGATTTGGAAATTCGTATCTTTCAAGGTAGTGATAAAAAAAGAACATTAACCTACACAAAAATCTGTATCTCAAAAAATAGATTTGTATGTTTTGTTTTAAATTTTTCAATGATGCCATCATTGACGAGATCATTTTGATCATATGAATAAAAGAGGGAATATTAGTGATTATATTAAAAAGAAAAAAAAAAAACTATTATTGGTTTGTTTTATTATATACAATATTATGTATGTGTGTATGATGTGCGTGTAGGGATGCTGTAGATGTGCGTGGAGGGATGCTGTAGGTATGTGAGGAATGAGTTTTTGAAAAAAGGGAGATGTATGGACAAAAGGATTAAATATGATCTAATCTGATAAGATACTATTATTGTTATTATTACTATTATCTATCATATGTATCTATATCTTGAATAATATTTGAAAAAAAGTTTGCTATATTATTATTATTATGTGGTGTTTGTGTTTCTATTACAATTACTAAAATAATAATTAACAAGAACAACCACCTGAATCAGGTTGAGCTTGATCAGCATTAAATTTAACTTTATCATCTGTGTTACCATTCATTCTATTTGACTTCTTGTTATTGTCAGCTTCGTTTGCAAGTGAGGGTGTTTCGAGGATTTTATGAGCGAGTTCTTCAAAAGCTTGTTGAATACCCATTTTAGTTTTTGCACTAGCTTCAATAAACAACATTGCCTTCTTTTTGGCAAACTCTGCACCTTCTTCTCTTGATACCTCTCTGTTTTCCTTATCAATCTTGTTGCCAACCAAAAGCATAACAACATCTGATCTAGTTGAAAAACTTTCAATTTCATTTAACCAATATTGAAGATTATTAAATGTTTCTCTTTTTGTAACGTCATATGCTATTATTGTTGTTGTATATGATATTAATATCTCTTACTATTTGATGCGCGCCTATTCTGACCTATAACCTAACCTATACATACTAAGAATAATACCGTGTGCACCTCTGTAATAGGAACTAATCAAAGCTCTAAATTTCTCTTGACCTGCTGTATCCCATATGCAAAGAGTTATGTTTTGGTCATCTATATTTAATGATTTCATTTTAAACTCTACACCAATGGTGCACAATAAATCCTCTTTAAATTCATCATCTGAAAATCTTTTCACTATCGATGTTTTGCCAACATCACTATCACCAATTAATAAGATTTTATATTGCTTTTCTTCTGTTGTTGTCATTGTTGTTTGTATATTTGTTTTATATATGTATGTATATGTATGTAAAAATAGATTTGAAATAAATTACTATATGAACTTGTTTGCGTGGGAAAAACTAAAGGGGAAAAAACAAATTAAAAAAAAATTACAAAAAAATAAGGAAAAAAAAAAATACAAAAAATATCGATTTTCCACACACTTTATTACCACATATGATATATTTTTTTTTCTTGAGATTGGAGGAAAAAAAATATCAAATATATGATTTTAATTTTTTATGAGAATCTTGTGTAACATAATAAGGTTTTATAAATGCAATACTATATTGACATATGTTATTATTTCTTGAGTTTTTTGGACCTAATTGAAATGAAAAAGTGGTAAAAATAAAACCTCAAAAAAAAAGAAAAAAAAAAAAGGAACATACAACACACACCCATATCTACTTTGGGTATCTACACATCTCTATAGTTTCCTTCTACAGAGTGTATAGCAATATATTAGTTCATCACACACATTTACATACCATATAAAGAGAAACATATGTTTACATACGATACTCGTACACAATACATATATAGAATTTAACAGATTCACACACATACACATACACACATACACATACATACACACAAATACAAATACACACAGATACAAAGAGATAGATAATCAACAACAAGATGGATTTAGTCGACTATGTCTACTTTATCGTGTTCTCTGCAGTGTTTGCACTGTTTTTGATGTATTTGATGTTTTTGTCATCGATTAGCTTTGGATTCATTGTGTCCAAGCTGGTGTCGACGTTTGTGATGCCCAAAGACACGTTTCTACGAATCAATTCGTTTCATTTGTCTGTGATGACGGGAAAGATTGTGTTTAAGGGACTCAAGCTAGCGACAAAAAACACTTGTATACGGGTGGTCGAAGGATCCATTACGTTTAGGTTTTGGAGAAAGAAAATCAGACAGTCAGTGTACCTCAACGACGATTCACCTTGTCGTATTGGCATCGAGTTGAGTGGTTTGGAATTCCTCGTCTACAACAATAGCTTCAAATACGATTATATCCAAGACATACTCGAGAAGAAAAAGAATGGAATGCCATTCAATATCAATGTAAATAGTAATAGTAGTAGTAACAACACCACCAGTAACGTCAGTAAAGGTAATAACACCAACAATAGCAACGACAATGACAGTCAGTGTTCAAATGAAGACAAAAAGAATGATCAAGTGCCGCCCATGGTGTCGGTAAGAGATTTTGTTATCCCTCGATTCTATAGAATGTTTTCAGCAACTAGCTTTATCATTCGTAAGGGTTGTGTCATGTTGAGTAATCCAGAGTTACCAACAATGTTGGTGGTTTTGTTTGATAAAGGTACAGGATTATACACCATTGATTCTGTATGTATTTAGAGTGCAAGTAACAGTAGTGGTAATAGTAATAGTATATTAATTGAGTATTTATGTATGTGCAGGCAAGAAGTATAGATTTAGATTATTATAGACAAATTACAACTCTAGATCTCGTCAATACAAAGATTAACTTGACGACAAATAAAGATTACAATGGTGAAGAGGAATTATATGTAGATAGACCTCAAAAAGAAGAGTAATTATTGTAGATAGATAGATAGATTAGATAGATTAGATAGACTAGATATTAATATGCTTTTATTATAGTTTTGCATCATATGCATTTGAAAGTTTTAAATCAGTATTCAAAGATATCAAGTTTACATTTATAGATACAGATGAGAACTATGAAACAAGTGATCTACCTCGACGTAGAGGAGGCGAGGCAAGACAGAGTAGAGGAGAGAATTTGGTGGATTATGGAAAGTATACAGAGATATTGACATCACCTCAAATACATGTAAATTATTATTGCGATGTCGCCGGGCCAGTGCCGCCTGGTGCCGAACATGCGACGTTTAAGGAGTTTTTGGCGCCACAGTGGGGCGCAGAGTTGAATTTGCACACGACAACTATTGTGTATGGCCCGTGGGCCGATAGGAACAGGGTGTTGCTGCAAAAGTTCTTTTTGCCCACCGACTATGAGACGCACAAGCTGTACAAGCCTGTCGTGGGCGAGCCGCGTCAGTATGCCAAGTTTAAGTTGCAGATGAACTTTAGCAAAAACTCGATCTTTCGAATACCCTTTCGGGAGCTGTCCAAGGACCTCGGCCTCAGCGCCGACGAGATTGCCAACAAAAAGTCGGGCTGGATCGATATACGCATGGAAGACAACTCGTCGTTTATCTGCAGCACACCGCTGACGGTGCACAAGGCGTCGGGCTCCGACATGGAGATCAGTGTTGTCCTGAATCGGGTCACGATCAAGACCAGCCTCACCAACACGACCTTTCTCGCGTGCACCAGCTTCACGATGCTGGCGCGCGTCACATTCCCCATCGTGTGGAACCATCTGACCGAGTGGAACTGCTCGTTCAACTTGCAAGAGCCGCAGATGTTTTTGCTGTCAGACGTGTTTACCCTATTCAAGGACCTGGGCAACGACTGGTCTGCTGGCGAGCCGCTCGACATCAGCATGTTTGTTCCCAAAAACTTTACGTTTGACCTGTCGTTTAGCGACTTTCGCTTGTACTGCAACGCCAACGAGCAAAACATTATCAACATCCCCAACAACCTCGAGGAGAACGCACACTATGTCTTTACGGGCCCGCACCTGCACGCCAACCTCGTGCTGCCCTTCCACAGCTTCCAGTCGCCCAAGCAAGAGATCACCTTTGACGTCAGCATCCACCAGCTCTCGCTGCGTCTCATTCTGCCCGTCTACAACACCATTCGCCAGCACCTCGAGGACATTGACGTCGAGGCCAGCAACGAGTACTTTTACAACGGCACCGGCGCGCCCCACACCAACTCGGGCGCCTCGCAGTTCATCTTTTGCGAGGACTTTTCGCTCAACGGCAAGTACCTCTACTACCAAAAGGTCGACCCGTCCTATCTCAACTCGGTGGTGCTCAACATTGTCGGCAAGAACCCGACCGTCAAGCTCTTTGGCTTCTACGTGCGTTACTTTCTCTTTCTGAAAAACAACTTTTTCGGCTACACCAGCCACATCATCAACCTCGACAAGTACAAGGACAACATTAAAAAGGAGAAACAAAAGGAGGAGCAGGGCGACACTGCCCACGACGACAATGGCGGCGATCCCGAGAAAAGAGAGGACCAGGAGGACGAGTCTAACGGACTCGAGATCTATGTGTCGCTGCAGCTGCTTGACGCGATGGTTTATCTGCCAATCGGCCTCTACAGCTCCAAACAACAAGCCACCGTGGGCCTCAACGAGTTTTTGCTCGAAATCAGATACCTGCCCACATACCTGGACCTCTACGCCGATTTTAGCCCCCTGGTCATCAACATCCCCATCACAGACTCGGAGGAGGCCAAGAATGTGGACCATTCGATCGATATTTTAAACAGATACATCCAGATCAACGACTTTACATTCAAGCTCCACTTTCTCTATGGCCCCAAGCCCCTGGTGGCCAACTATGCCGACTTTGTCAACGTGCACATTGGTACAGTGACGGGCAATGTGCTGATTTCGCAGCTCACCTGTCTGGGTATCTGGCTGGAAAACTTTTCCTTCCACACGGGCAACAAGGACAATGCGCTGTCGACCAAGTTGGTGTCCAAGATCAATCCTGTCTACTCGCTCATGAACTTACAGGTCAACACGATATCGCTCTACATCTACTCGAGCGAACACATCACCGAGATACGGTTGTCGCAGGGCGTCAAGATGCACTCGAATACCCTGATTGACCCGCTATCGCACAGCAAGACCGTGCTCGAGATACCCGAGATCTCGTTTAAGCATTTGGTACCCTACTCAAAGTCCAACGACTACCGACAGCACCGTCTCCAGCCCCATCACCATCACCACCATCATGCGCAAAACAACCAAAAGAGAAACAAAAAGTGGGCCGAGGTCGGCGAGCTCAAGATCGCGGTGAACATATCTATCTACAACAAGGAGCCCAACTGGGAGATCGATGCCGAGAAGCAGCGAGTCTTTTTAGAAACCCACGACAGCGAGAGCAAGCTGCTGTCGTTTTTGTGGGAGGATGAGGACGACTTTGAGGAACTAGTCAAGCAGTCTCAGTTGGAGCAACAATGGTTTGAGAACCAAAACCCCAACAAGGGCACCAAGACCAAAAAGAAGGCCACTGGCACCGTTTTGAACAACACGCTGTTTTCGCCCATCCACAATCCGGTGGGCAGCAAGCTGTCAACCGAGATCTCGCCCAGCATGATCTCTTCCTCAACCCTCACGCCCCTGTCGGCAGGCAAAAAGACCAATTCCTTTTTGTACCCCATTGGCACGTCGAGTCACAACAATATGCTCAAGTGGACCACAACCAACCCCAACTCATCCCCGCTGGGCATGACGGGCGGTGTCAGCAGCTACGATATCTTTTCGGCAGCCGTTGTCAACAGCAGCAGCAACAACCAGCTGAGAAACTCCAAGTCCAATCTCGACATTAGCCAATACGAAGACACCGATCTCTCGTCAGACAACGATCAATACCAGACCCCCGAGTCCTCACTCCACGACGGTCCCACCATCAGTGACGACGACCACGAGCTGAGCCCCGACGACGACGACCAAGACGCGTTGTATGCCACAACCAAATCTGCGTTCCTCAAGGAGAGCAACATGAGCACCGCCACCAACATGGGCTCGATGAACCAGTACCAGAACCAAAACCCGCTGGGCAGTAGTATGAATGACCCGTTGAGGGCCTCGGCCAGCACCAACAACTTGAAAAACATTCTCAAGAATAGAAATGTTGAGGAATCACAACAGCAACCCTTTGACGACAATCCAGTGAAAAGAAGAAACCATTTGGCATCCTTTAATCCACATATCGTGGCACTGAGAAACTATCTTCGTCTGTATTTCTTCAACTCGACCAGGGCGAGAATGGCCGCATTTGGATCCACCAGCAAACACAGCTCCTTTGTGGAATGCACCCATCAGCGTCAGACAAAGTCGAGTTACAACAGCAACAATCTCTTTGGAAACCCCCATGAATCGATTCACAATCTGGCCACAGACTCGATCCACTCTTCCTACATGGACTACTTGTCGAGTGAGTTGCCCATTGACCAAATACCTTTTATTCCCAAACGAACAAAATCCAAAAAGTTGATCATATCGCCCCACTACCAGCCCATGGGCCACGCACACGACGACAAGGACCAACATCAATGCACATACGGTCAAGACACATGCAGTACAACCATATTCATTGATTCCATGCGAGACATTGAATTGTTTGCCACACCCGTCATTGTCAATATTTTGGAAGAGCTCGTTGAATCCTTTATTGCCAAAGACCCGTCGATTGATTACATGCTGGATTACTTCCAGCTCAAGACCATCAGTCAGCAATTCAAGGTTAAGAAATTCCTTCACAATCAAGTCAAGTTGAATATCTTTATTCACAAATTCAATTTGAATTGGATCCAGTCATTGTCCATCTCGCCCCTCTCTCCCAATTTTGAAGGCAAAAATGATAATTCAATCAACAACAACAACAACAACAAAGAAAAGAGTAGAAATGAAAATGTCGAGTTGTATACAACAGAGATCCAACTAGAGTCCATTCAATTCTTTTTATCCACTTGTTCAAAGCAATCAAGTAAACCTCAACAACAACAAATTGACAATACTCAACAATTGCTACCCAAAGAAGAGTTTTGTCTATTCCACACTAAATTTAATGTCAAGTCGTTGCATGGGTGTATGAGATACCACAACGAACAAAATGTGGGTACCGCTGGAAAGACCACAGCCAAGTCCAAGGAAAATATCTATTCCATTCCTTCGGAAATATTGTCCAAATATCACAGTAAATCATTTACCAATCAAATTGTGGTTGCCAGTTTATCTGCCGAAGGCATCAAACTCAAAGGAAAGATTATGGATGATCAACAGGCAGGACAAGTGGCTAACAACATCCCCAGCGGTGCATTCAAGGTCTGGATTGGCCAAATTGCCGTTAACTCGACACCCAATTCACCAGCGATTCTGTTCCGTGTCGTCAATACATGGATTGCCCACATATCGGCATTGGTGTCGGTGTTTGGTCGATACCAAGAGCTGTGGTCTCGTCGTATGCAGACCCTGATAGCCGAGCTCTTTAGAGCCAAGTCGCGTTCCCTCGGGGCCTTTGACAAAAACAATGACCTCAATTATCTTCGTGACAAACTAGATTTCATTTCACCAGAGTTTAAGGAAATCATTGGTGATGAGGCAATCATTCACAGACTTGGTTGGGAGGATATCAGCAAACTACGTCACTTTTTAACCAGATTCGCCGAAAGACCATTGATTGATCAAGTTGTAGGAAACGTCACTCTTGACGAAGCCCAAGATTCCTACCTCATATTCCAAGAGCTCATCAACGAAATCTACGAAACAGATGAGGGCGGAGATCTCATCCATCTCTTCCAAAGCCCTCTCATCAAAAAGGCCTTTATTCCCGAGCCTGGTGACAACACCAAACTCGATATTGATCTTCAATTTGCTTTTGAGGGTATTTCTTTAGTTGTAAACAATAGCAATAATTGTAATCATTCGAGTGGCAACAGTAGTAGTAATCCTAAGACATCCTCTACAACTTCCACTACTACCAATACAACATCAAACAGTAATGCTGCCAACAATAACAATAACAGTAATAGCAATAACTTTGTCAATCAATTGGCCATTGGACGTGTATCAGGAGGAGCCATCGCGCAATATGAGTACGAGTCACATTCAGATGTCTTGTCCAAGAGTTCGTCACCCAAGTCATCGGTTAACATTAACTTCTTCTCCAGTTGTAAACAGGTGTTGTTGAAAATATCCCCCGACTTGATATCGTTTATTCAAAATACATTGTTGGTCATCCAGAGCTCAGATGTAGAGGTGTTGAAGGGCGAGGAATTGATTTTGGGCTCACATGAATGGAAAGAGGCCATCAAGCCATCAACGAGCAGAGATTTCCACTCTAAAAATCCAGTGAGTCCAGCTTCATCATCTGTTCGCTCAAATACTGTTTTGTCATCGATTGATGAATCGTCCAACGAAGGCTCCTCATCGACTCCTCTCACCACCAATCCACCCCTTTCTCCATCGAGATCCAAACATGTCAAGAGGGAAACATCGCCAAATTTAAATCTCATCGCGTCGGCCGCCCAGCAACAAATGAAAGCCCAAAATCCCCCAGTACCCACACTCAACCTCAACACTGAGTCGGAGGAGCAACAAAAGAAAAAGAACAAGAGAAACATCCAGTCCCAAAAGAACGGAACCAAGACCATCATTACCGTGCATGGCCACTTTTCCTTTGAAGAGATCCACTGTCGGGCCCTATCGAGCAACAATGGTACCCTCAGAATGGTGCTCCACAATCTCTCGTTTATTTTCAATGAATTTGGCAGTGGCTCGAAAAAGACTCAATCAGATGGATCGCGACCCAACGGCGACTACATTGACATGATCCACTCTTGTATCTTTTCCATCCCCGACATTGAGCTCCATCTCTTGGATCACAATAGCACCGACACCAATAAACCCATTTTTGGCATCACGGTCAAGAACCTCGCTCTCAATGAAGTGCTCTTTAAGATTGGCAAAAAGAAGACGCGTCAGACCCAATCTGGCAAGCGTGAAGACTATATTGATTTCTCTCTAAAGTATGATCTATTCCTCACATTCTCTCAAGCCATCTTGCCATTCAAAATGTCTCATCAATTCCTTCCCAAACTCAGAGGATTCCTCACCGAGTGGACACCACCAAGCAAGAACAGCAGTCCAACCACCTCTCCTACTCAAATGAAAAAGAATTCTATTGCGGGTGGTGCCAACACAAACAACATGTCACTCAAAGATGTTAAATTCCCTCCATTGAGGATCAAATTGGATCTCTATGATATTCTCATTAGTACCGACGCAATCTCCTCACTCCCTGTCAAATACAATATCTCGAGAATCACCACATCCATTTCTCAATTCTCTCCCAATGAAATGGAATTCAATATTCAATTACATCAACATCAAATTACATTTGTTTCAATTAAATCAAATCCATCAACAGCAACAAATGGTAATAGTAATACTAAACCTACCACCAATTCCAACACCAATTCTAGCCCTAAAGAGAATATTGAATTAACCAAAGAACCATTCACTTTCCCCAAAATAAGAGCATTTGGTTCCATCAAAAATAAGCCTTCCAAGGATAAGATTGATTTGTTGTGTAATCTTGAGATTGGCTATCTACAAAACACCCTCTCCATTGATTTACTCCAAAACATTCTTGTTCTCAGAACGACATTGTCCAAAGAAATCGATGATTTATTGGGAGTCTATATCAACTTTGCCGAAAAGAAACAACAGCAACAACAGCAACAACAACAAAAACTCACTCTCCAACCAATCAATCAGACAGAATCGATTTTCTCCAAAGTCAACTATAATTGCAGTCTCACTCTTCGTGGATTTGATTTCCTCTTTATCAACAACTCTGCTTCGCTTTTGTTGTCATGTGGAACCATTAGTGTCAAGGTATTGTATAGCCAGAGAAACAATCTCTCCACGACAAAGTTGCTCAGTCACAACAACACGTTGAATTGGAAAGTAGGCCTCCAGGACATCTCGTTGATTCTCTCTGACCCCACCCTCACGCTAGTCAAGAACCAACCGCACATGAATGCGCATACCAGGGTCCAAAAGATGAAGTCTCAGATCTGGGGCGGTATTCTGACAGACATTGCGCTCCAGAGCTTCCCCTTCGGCGGGGCTAACAAACAAAAGCCTGCACCCTTGATTTCAAAGTCTTCAAACATATTTGAAAAGGCATGGGTCAGCATCAACAAGACAGTGGTAACTCTGCAGCCGTGGGCCATTGACAAGGCCACCGATTTGTGGATCTACTATTTCAATGCCTACCAAAACACCCAATCTAAGCTGTCCAAGATCTCGATGGCCAAGAGAAAGCAAGCCGTTCAAAAGGCCTTCAACTCAATCCCGTCGAGTCTGCCCATCAAAGAGACCAATCTTACGCTCCACATCACTATCGTCGACACCAACATTGTTATCCCTCTCACCCTGGTCGACGGTCAGCCTCAGCCCAAGATTGTCAGATCCAAGAGCCAACAGCACAACGACCTCACCTGCTCGGCTTTGGTGATCTCGCTAAAGACCTTCTCTCTCTATGGCGTTGCGTTGAAAAACAAAAAGCTCTTACTAACCTCGCCCAAGAATATATCCAAATCCACCACAGCCATTGACCAACACCCAATGAAGGTGATTGGTGATTGCAAATTCTCAAAATTCTCTTTTCAATTTGTCGATGGCTATCATCCATCTAAGATCCATGCTATCCACATGCTTCCCTCCGTCAACAGAGGTGTGATTGAGAGCGGAGATTGCCAAATGACAGGTCTATTTTCCACCCATCTCGTCCAACTGTTTGTCCAGCTCAATACCACCGGTATCTTTTTACACTTGGACACCAATCTCATGTCCTATATCATCCAATTCCAAGATCTCATTTACCTCGGTCAAGAAAAGATTAAAAAGATCAATCAAGAAGAGCAGGAAAAGAAACTCCAAGAACAACAAACCCAAAGCTCGAGTAGACTAAAAACACCATCCCCTCAACGAATCTCTGCCACACCCTCAACCTCGACAAATGCAGAGTATAAGCTGGAAATTGAATTCACACTAAACACATCTGCTGGTGAGGCTCGTTTGACCAAGCAAGGCTCCTATGATGACACCTCGTCGACGATTGACAACAATCCATCTCTTTATTCCAGCTTTGACCACAACACGTCTCCCCCACTCAGCTCCCACCATAAAGACCCCCTCGAGGAACCTTTCCAACAATGCTTCCTCTTGCCCCCTATATCAGTGTCTGCAACTCATGTTTTGATTCCCAGACCCAATGGAAACGGCTCCAATTCCTCCAATAACCTATTGGCTGCCACTGTCGTTGATCTGCCACCAATCTCGTCGGGCGGTACCGCACCCTCCTCGTCAAAATCTGAAACCAACATCCTCATGGTTTTAGAGTCTCAGGAAATTAGACTCACTCCTTTCTTTGCCAATTTCCTCCAAGAGTTGATCGCCAACACGCCCGAATCAACCATTGCTGCCCAATACAGCCAACAAGCGGCTACAGCCTCACCCACAAACAACGAAGAAGAAATGGCCACACCCGGATCGACCACCTTTTCGATCAGAATCAATCCACTCAAACTCTTGCTCAACAGCTTTGACTCTACGCTGGCTATTTTGGAAGTGGGAACCATGGACATATTTTTATCGAGTATTAAAAAGAAGAGCTCCTCGACCAATAGACAAGTTCTTTTGATGAATGGTACAATCAACTTGAACACCATCCTCTTGAAAATGGTCCATTTGGGAAGCTCAGAGGAAAGAATGGGATTCATTATCCGTAGCATCAAAGGAAACGTTGGTACCGCACACGGTATCACCAGCCAAGGCCCATTGGTGTCTGTGTTGCTCAACTGCGACAACTCTCACGGCTACTTTAACATCAAATACCTAGACGAAGTAATATTGTTTGTCAATCAATGGATACCAACTCCCAACACCAATGAAAAGAAAATCGTCATCTCACCTCTATTGGATAGAAAGAATATTCCAGTTCCCTCTACTCCCACTGACGAAAGAAAGAGCACTCCCTCAACTCCAAGCTCCAGTACCACTGCCACTAAAAAGAAACCACAATTTTATGTTAGTCTCAAGATTGGCTCCTTTGGACTGGATTTGGATTTCTTGCCGGTTAGTCGATTCAATCTGTTGATTGAAAATATTTGTGGCATTTATTCACCACTGTCTGAGGAACAAGACAACAAGATGATGTCATTGGAACAAAACCAATATGACCTTATCAATAGCTTGTTCTTTGTCACTTGCTACACTGGCCCCATAAGTATTAGTTGTCACGGTAAATTGGACGGAAACTTGGATTTGGAAGGTGTGATTTTATGCGGTGAAAGAAAGTTGTACAAGGTCTCAAACACTGTTAATATGTGGACATTCCAGGTCTCTCCAACTAGAGTATCGTTTGACTTTAATCAATCGGAAATTCTCGAATTGAGAAGCGGTGATATCGTGGCCAAGTTTTCCGATCTCCCCATCGAAAACTCCGCCTCAAATCAAAGAAACATCAATGCCGAGTTGAATTGCTCCATGTTGCAACTGCAACTCTCGTGCGAGACCATCACATCTGTGTTGGAAATCACCAAGCGTATCAATGAGGCCATTCAAGAAAAGATTCAATCTGCCAAACAAAACATCATACTTCATGGAAGGAACAGCAGTATATTTAAACGTAGCACCCCAACCACTTCTCCACTCAACTCGCCTGTCCTGACTGCTCGTTCGGCTTCCATGGAGTCTATTAGCGGAGGACCTGTGGATAAGTTGATATTGGGCCAAATTAAAGTCAAAGGCTCCTACTTTACCATTCTCTTGTTTGGCTACTCTATTCAAGATCCAACTTGGATTAGTTTTAATTTAGACTCTTATCAATTGATTCTCGATCAATCGAGAAAGAGAAACGACGAGATCCACAGACAACTCTCTATTTTGCTCGGTAACAACCACATCTCCAAAATGGTGGAAGACTATCAAAACAATCCAAACAATACCAATTGGAATCGTAATGATCCATTCTCTCGTGCATCCATAGAGACCAAGATCATTAAAATCCCTGTCTCTAGTTTGATCATGTACTCAACAGAACGTACCAACTCCAAGATAGAGTATTACTATCTCACTGAATTTACCGACTCTATTGTTATCTCTGTCAATTTGAATCTCTATGCAGATTTACGTGAAATTGTTCAAACCTATATTGATGTGTTGGCTACCAGTCCTGCTCCAGTTACAAACTCACCCAAATCTTTGACCACCTCTCAAACAATTAAACAGAAAAGCAACAGCAACACTATTGATGACACAAGTTCAGTATCTTCTATAAGTAAAGATAAAGATGCAAAAATGAGAAAAGATTTGAAATCAAATAGAATCTTTATTGAAAAGAAATTCCAATTATCTCCCACTCTAAATGTATTGGGTGAATTTACTCCAAAGATTACCACTGTATTTGGTTGGTTGGGTATTAAAGATATCAACTATACAATTCCATTTTACACTCATATTGGTCTCACTGATAATTTGGAAAATGTTTTAAATCAATTTTTAAATTTCTCAATCATATTAAATCAAAATCAAATAATTCAAAATATAATAATAATAA
>AJWJ01000536.1:0-15471 GCA_000277445.1 Polysphondylium violaceum | reverse complement strand
AAAAATGTGAAACGTCACCGTGTGTAATAGGAATGAGTCGTGTCATAATATTAATCTTATATTTAAAATTATATAAAAACAATAAATAAAGATCATCAGATCCAGTCGGTTTTGCGCACTCCTTCTCACCACAATAGAGCCTTTTGTGTTATTGTCATTCATGTGTATCATATATTGGACCAAAACTAAAGATAGTATCTATCTTAAGTTTCTATTAAAAGTGTGTGTAATGCAAAACGCATTACAGTTTTTCAATTCAATATCTCTTAATAACGGATCTGATATCTGGATTATCCTTAAATAGAAAATTGGTTTTTGAATGCTCAACTATAAAAGATAAATTTAATGTAAAAAAACTTCAGTTGGTGTGCGCACCCTTCTCACCCTATAAGCTTTATTTGTTATCTTTATTTTGTCTAATATCTATGTGTACTAATAATACAATGATTAATATCATTGTTTATTAAATGTGTCTTCCAATTTCCATCCATTACATTTTAATAAATATGGTAGTATTTATAAAGGGGTGATGAGGTTTACCATGTGAATTAATAAAACATATACATATATAAATATTAGAAATAACAGATGATTCTTTAAAATGATGAAAGCATGAGTATAATATTTATTTTTTTATCATATTTATAGTTTTCATAAAAATGATTTTTACAATTAAATTTCCCACTTTTGTGAAATTTAATATATAAAATAAGATTGCTGTCAATTCATCAATGAGTATTTGATGAGTTGATGTGTATCTACTACAACATGTTTTGAAATACATTTTTAATATAAATACATGTAAATAATGTTAAAGATATATATAAGAAAGGTTTGGCAATGTTTATTAATATAAAGTTTAGTTTAAATAGTTTGGCATTCAAGAGGAATGCGCAAACAGAAGAAGTTAATAAGTGTTCGGTTGGAGTATTGAGTAACTGATAAAGGAGTTAGTGGTTAATCAATAAAGAAGTTGATGTATAACTGCTAGATGTTTAGCATCATAGTGATAGAGATATAGCTTAAGACTATATATGTATAGATAATAGAATACAAATAGTATATGTATGTATTATGTAATAGGAATGAGTCGTGTCCCATAATATTAATCTTATATTTAATATTATATAAAAACAATAAATAAAGATCATCAGATCCAGTCGGTTTTGCGCACTCCTTCTCACCACAATAGAAGCCTTTTACCGTCGTGCTGAGGACAGGAAAAAAATCAGACCCGATAAAGGATCGGGTCCTAGTAAAAACCATGTCCTCTGTGAGGATCGAACTCACGACCTTCAGATTATGAGACTGACGCTCTGCCAGCTGAGCTAAGAAGACTTGGATGAGATTTATCTATGTTTTTAAGTTTTCTAAATAAAATTCATTTTCTATCATTGAAAATTGAAGGAGGGACATGTTACAAAAATTGTAATTGTCTACATCCTAATTAAAACAAAAAAATATCTTGAAAATTCATCTCTCAAGAACATCTACAACCACAGATCCTAATACTTATCAATATCAACTATCAACATAATGAAAGTATTATTTCCTTCAAATTATTAAAAAAACACACTATATTGATTGGGTAATTTACATTCGTTATTTATTTTAGTAGATTTATTTATTTTTTGGATTTGATCTCTTATGATAATAACCAAAAAAAATAAATTCATAATTTGCGCTTAAAAAGTAATTATTATTATTATTATTATTATTATTATTATTATTATTATTATTATTATTATTATTATTATTATTATTATTATATACAAAATGCCAGGGATGGTAATTTAAATAATATTGAAATTAAATCTCATGAATTCTAGCACTATTATTTGATTTGTGATGAAAGTGTTTTAAAGGAGATAATCTTTTAAGAGGCACTTTCACAACTGAAGGGGGATGACTATGACTGGTTGATGCAAATCTTAAACGTGCTGGTTTCTTTTGAGAGAGTGACATATTCTCAAAATCTGAAAGAAAATCTGTTTGATCTTGTTGTTGTTGATTACCGCTATTTGTTGAGGTTGTGGTTGTAGTTAATGTAAGAATAGCTGAATTACTAAATGGATCCAAAGAAGCCGATGTTGATGATGTAGTTTTTATTGTACTATTTACATTGTAATAAGAGGTAGCTAAATCCAAACCTTCAAATGAATTTATAAACGATGGCATAGTTTTATAATTACTAAATCCTGTTAATATTTGATTATTTAAATTGTTGTTGTTGTTGTTGTTGTTGTTATTTACATCTACACCATCGTGATCTATATTTCTGTTGTTGTCATTATTTGTTGTTGTTGAAGTTTTAATTTTGGAAGGATCATAAAGTGATAATGCACTCATAAAACCTTTTTGTTGTTGTTCCTAATAATAGTAATATTGTATTGTTAATAATTTATTATATTCCATATCATATCATTGTATCTCATTCACTCATTCATTCACGATATAATACTTTTCTTTTACGATTAATGTGTATTTTATTAATATAAACACTATTTGAATTTCTATGATTTGATAAAAAGGATTGTCTAGTCGAGATATTCAACATTGGAGGGAAAAAAAGTCTAGTTGTTCTAGTGGTTGTAGTAATGTTTCCAGTTGTTGTAGTAGTTGTAGAAGAATTAAATAAAGATGACGATGATGATAGTCTATTCTTTTGTGCAGATATATTGATTGGTGATAAAACCATTTCCATTAATTTATCATCACTATTATCATCGTCGTTTACATTTTGTTGTTGATCTATTTCAAATAAACTGTGTTGTCTAAAAGTTATAGTATCGTCCATATTCATATTCATCATCATATTTGTATTGAATTCCATTTAATATTCCTGTTGTTGTTTTTGTTATTGTTATTGTTGTATTTTACTTTATTATAGTATTAAAATAAATGGTATGTGTGATAATATATGATATTTGATTATTTGTACAAGTGTGTTTCGAAAAAAAAAAAGTAATAAGTGGTGGGTGTCAAAATATAAAGAATCAATTTTTAAAAAAAAAATGCAAAAAATTCAAAAAAATTCAAAACTTTAGAATGAAAAAAAAATAATTTTATTCGTTTTAGTTCTCAAAAACTCGTTTACAGTTGAATATATATAGACTTTTTCAACATCCACATTAAATAGGTTCTTTTTATTTATTTATAGCTAACTACTTTGATTTTTAAAGAGATATTGTTGAATTTCAAAGAGATTCGACATAGATGGAAGAAATGTGACACTTCAACTTCATAATCAAATTCAACAACCTATATATAGATAGTGATAATGAAAGAGATTTAAATAAGCGTTGCTTATAATATGATACAAGTAATATAATATTTATCTATTTATATAGTAATCAAATATGTTAAACTACTAGTATGACTACTCCTACTACTATTACTTTGTACAAAATATAATACAATATTTGCACAAGATAATATTATATTTTGTACAAATATTATCTTTTTTATTATAATATATAATAATAATTATTAGATATAAGGAATAGTAACTTATAATACTATGATTTCTATCTACTGTATTTTATTCTTTTTTTTCTAAATCTTCAACATGAAAAAGATACACACAAAAAAAAAGATATCTTTTTATTTTTTTTTTTATTTTTTTTTTCTATTTTTTTTTTTCAAATTTATTTTTTTGATTTATATCATTATTTTCTTTTTGCTTAGGATTAAAAATGCGATCAATTATCAAAATGTATCATTTTTATTTTGGATTACTTTTAGGTTAAATCAAATTTTGGATAAATATTTTACATAATAATTAAAACAAACAATGGTATTATCAAATCCAATTTTTGGCGAAAAAGATCAAAAAGTAATTCAATGTGAAAATGAATTATATCTATCAGATGATGATAACAATAATAATAATTTTAAAGGTTATATAAATAATGAAAACTATTTATCTCCATTCAAGAAATATAAAATTACAAATAATAATATTAGTAGTAATAACATTTTAACAAATATAAATGATAAAATAAATAATAATAATAATAATAGTATTATAAAATATCACAATAATAATAATAGTTGTAAAGAAAATATAAATAGGATAAAGAATAATAATAATTATAATAATAATAATTATAATAATTATAATAATAATAATAATAATCATTGTAATAATAGTCAAATTAGTATAAATAGTAATATTAAAGTCAATCATAATAGTTTTAATATTATTACAGTATCAAGTGATAGTAGTATTTGTAATACAAGTAATAGTAGTTTAAATTATTACTATAATAATATTAGTAATAATAATGATATAGATATCGATGATATACCTATAACACCAATACAATCATATAGTCAAGATGATGATGATGATGATAAAGAAAAAGAGATAAAACAACAAGAAATAAATATAGAAACAACTATGAATAAAGGATACTATTATTATCAAAGTAAAGAACAAATGATATTAAATAATAGTAACAATGATGATAATAATCAACAAAATAATCAACAAGATGAATTGGATCTAACCGAAATAATAGATTCTTCAGAAGATTCTCAGGATACTGAAATTATTTATTCTGATAATGATGATTAAATAAATAAAATAAAAAAACATTGTACATATAATATATAATAATGACTACTCTTCATTATCATCACCATTATCACCATTATCACCATTATCACCATCAATACTCTTTTTCCAAATATTAAAATTCCAATCCAATGGTTTAATTTTACCGAGACTAGTTTGTAAATCTTGAGGTACGAGGAGAGCATCATGAATATCTGTACAGATTAGGCCTTGTTGAGGGAAATGTTGATGTAAAAATTCAAGAGTGTCATCAAATGTTTTGGTTTTACAAAATGGATAGTTGGCAGTGAGATATTCAATCGAATAGGTGATGGGTTGAAGAGGATGTGGACGGAGTCTAGTGTTCAACTTGTCAATCTGTCTTTGAATGCCAATCGATAAATCAAAATTCTCCATCTTTTGATCACATCTCTCGGCATGTTGGCAGTGGTTGCTGTCATAGCATATCGATGCAAATCCCCTCGTGGCATACTTGAATATTCTCTGTCGTTGCTCGGCGATGAATAGATGCGAGGGAATATAGTTGGCTCGCAAATTGAGTGATCGGATGCACCGTGACGAGGCAATAATGTTGTCGCCAGTGAACACATGCGCCAAGCAGTCGAGGTCTGTTCGATTCAATTGATCTTGCATCGACTTGCTAAATATCGATATGATCTGGATGGGACGATAGGGATATGCGCTGACAATCGTGACAGAGTTGGGCGTCCTTACAAATCGAAAAGGTATCTGTCTGCGTGTATAGTTGGCTGCAATTGTGTTGGCCACATGTTCTAATTTTGCAATGGCTGCAGAAATGCTGGGTGCTGTGATAAAGAGGTCAATGTCCGACACAGAGAAACTGCTGTTCCTGTCTTGGCCCGCCGCCTCGAGAAAATGCTTGCGCAACTCGACCGTGAACGAGTGCTTGTTGGAGTACTCTTGCTTTACCCCATTGTTATAGTATGAGGGAAAAGGGAATCTGTCAATCAAACGCTCATAGCGCCTGAGGTTTGCATAGGACCGCATCAGGCCCAACGGAAGGTCCAACAAACACGCCAACACCGACCCACCATAGCAGAAAACCTGACAGCCCTCTTGGTCAAGTCCCCAAATACCATCCAACAATCCATTACTAAAAACATGAAACGATCGTTGGAATAAATCATAGCAGGGCACAATCGATGTTTTGCCAACCTCGTATGAGCGGACATAGGTTAGATAAGGGTCAGATACCTTGGGGTAATGTCTAAACTTTGTGTCATATCCCAGAAGTTGGTTTATAAAATTTAAATTTTTTTCAATATATCCATCTGGTTGCTGATAAACTGTATGAAATTCTTCATATTCATTTAAATAATGGATAATATTATTATTCATTATGTGTTATATATAAATTCAAGGAGTGTCGTCATCTCATGTTTTGTCTCTGCAGATCTGGTGTAGAAAAAAACAAAAAAAACAAAAAAAAGAAAAAAAAGAAAAAAAAAAGCGACAACCTAAAATTTCAAATTGTTGTTCCCACTTTTTTTATTATCCCACACTTTAAAATGCTCGAGATGAGTATAGCATTATCCATACAATTATCATAGATATACACTATTATCTATTAATGTTTCATATTTTCCATGATTTTCAATGCGGAATGATTGGTGGGCAAAGAGACTAAATGGGAATAAATAATGGCTAAAATCTCACTGTCTACCAAAGCACCGTGGGTCTTTCTGAGGAGGAGTTTGTTGATCTGTAGTTTTTGACTAACACTGTCCAAGCTATAGTTGCAGCCTACGTAAATCTTTCTAAAGTATTTCATTGTACAAAAACATATGTGCTGGGGATCAAATGGCAACTTGGATCGGATGAGTTCTTGAATCAGCATTCTCTTGTCAAAGGCAAGATTGTGAGCCACTAGTGGAGAGTCTCCCACCCAATCCATAAAACTTGCCAGCACCATCTCGATGGGGGGCGAGTATTGCAAGAGGTAGTTGGAAAGTTGATGAATTTCCTCGGCTTTGGGATGAATGTTTGATTTTGGTTGAGCATAGCTTTGAAATATAACACCAGTCCTTCTGCCATCTATTAGCTCAACAGCACCAATTTCAATGATACTATCGTCTACTCCAAATCCAGATGTTTCCAAATCAAAACAAATCACTCTTCCTTTTAATATTGGTTCATCAATTTCTTTAAATGCATTTAGCGATAATACCCATTCATTATTACTTTCATCATTGTCATCTTTGTTTTGTTCCAATAACGTTTGTTTAACATTTTTTTTCATTTCAAAGTTTTCTTTTGTAGTCTATCAATATATATGAAAGAGAGAGAGAGTAAATATAAAGTGGTATAAATGGAATATTAAATTAAATTTTAGACATACAATAAAGATATCTTGACCTTCTGGTTGTTTTCTTTTCATCCAATTTGGTAATCGTCTATTACTATCATCTTTATTATCTAATTTACTACCATTATTATTATTATTATTATTATTATTATTATTATTATTATTATTATTATTATTATTATTATTTACAAGTTCAGTATCACTATTATCTTTATCCATCATATAATCAAAATAACTTTTATCGTTGTTATTACTATTACTTTTTTTTGATGATGTATCATTATTATTACTTTTTAATTTCTTGTCTTTTGGAATATATTGTATTGGAATATCAATATCATCATCTTGTTGAGTATTATTTTGGTTATTATTTTTAAATGTATATTGTAAAGGTATAAATAAAGCATCGTCTTGTGTTTTATTATCCTCTGCATCAGTTGCATCATTATCTTCATGAAAACTATTATATAGATCATCATTGACAGGAATACTACCACTCGTAGTCGTATTATTTTTGGTATCTGATACCAATGGACTCGGATCTATAGTTTGTGCCAAATTTGGTGAAATAAAACTATTGTTTGTGATTATTGTAGGTGTTTTAAATATTGTTGAATCAACAGTACTACTACTACTACTACTACTATTAGTAATATTACTACTCATATCGACATTATTATTACTCTTATTAAACATCTGACCAGATGCAAAATCTAATAAATCGTCATCGTCGCTGCCATCCATTGTGAAAATTTATACAAAGAATGAATCAAGAGTCGGTCATTTTTGGAATGAATGAAATGTGAAAAAAAAATAAAAATTTATTAGAAAAAAAAAATAATACATACATTATGTCGGCAGTAAACAGTAATAGTAATAGTAGTAAAAGAGATAATGAACAGGATGATAATGACAATGAGGTGATAGAGAAATGGGTGCCGCTAAAAGAAAGAAAACTGAACAAGTTGAATAAATTTGCAGATATCAAAGTACACAGAGACAGCGGTCACAGGGACCACCAACAACAGCAAGAGCAACAAAATGACCTTGAAGAGGCCAAACTGCAACCACAATTTAGTCTGATTGATCAGAAATTAGAGTTGATCAAAACTAAACAGATGGAAGATCAACAAAAACAAGATGGACACGTTGTCGTGCCCCCCAGCGAAGAGGAGCTGCGAATCCTGAGAGAGGAACAAGATATTTTGAAAAACTTGAAAAGTTTTAAACCGCTCATCTCTGTAAAGGAGCGTGCTCAAGATACTGTATATACTGAACCCATTAAAACAAGTTGGACTCCACCCACATACATTCGTAATAGAACAGATGAAGAGAATGCAAAACTCAGAAACCAACTACACATCCTTGTCCAAGGTGATCATGTGCCTCCACCCATTACCTCCTTTCAAGAGATGAAAATTCCCTATACTATTGTCGATGTGCTCAAGAAAAAGGGTATAAAGAAACCAACTCCCATTCAAATACAAGGTTTACCTGTAATGTAAGTAGCTGTTGTTTAGTAGGTAATTGTAGTAATATTGGATGATCTTTACTAACAAACATAAAACTAAAGTTTATCAGGTAGGGATATGATTGGTATAGCGTTTACAGGTAGTGGTAAAACACTGGTATTTACATTACCTATGGTATTGTTTTCATTAGAGGAAGAAAAGAAGCTACCCATTATTCAAGGAGAAGGACCATTTGGATTGTTGGTGTGTCCCTCTAGAGAACTTGCTCGACAAACCTATGAATTGGTCAACGAGTTGTCGGCGGCATTGGAGAAACAAGGACATCCAAAATTGAATGCATTGTTGGCCATTGGTGGCATTGATATGAAAGAACAGGACCATGTGTTTAGAAAAGGCATTCACATGGTGATAGCCACACCCGGCCGTCTGTTGGACTTGTTGACAAAGAAAAAGATCAATTTAAATCTATGTAAATATTTGGGATTGGATGAAGCCGATCGTTTGATTGATTTGGGTTTCGAAGATGATATACGTCAAGTGTTGGGCTACTTTAATGGACAAAGACAGACCCTGTTATTCAGTGCAACCATGCCTAAAAAAATTCAAGATTTTGCCCGTAGTGCCCTCGTGTCTCCTGTCGAGGTCAACGTCGGACGAGCTGGTGCTGCCAATCAAGATATCACTCAACATGTTGAATTCATTAAGCAAGAAGCCAAGATTGTTTATTTATTGGAATGTTTACAAAAGACTCCTCCTCCGGTATGTATAACTGGTTATAGATATAGATATATAATATACTAACATTGATCAACAATTTCTAGGTATTAATATTTAGTGAGAATAAAAAAGATGTCGATGATATCTATGAATATTTATTACTAAAGCATGTTGAAGCGGTATCTATACATGGTGACAAGACACAAGAGGAAAGAGAACAGGCCATTAGATTATTCAAGGAGGGTAAGAAAGATGTATTGGTGGCTACAGACGTAGCATCCAAAGGTCTGGATTTTCCAGCAATCCAGCATGTCATCAATTTTGATATGCCAAAGGAAATTGAAAATTACATTCACAGAATCGGTCGTACAGGTCGTCGTGGAAAAAAGGGTGTGGCCACAACATTTGTCAACACTAGCAATAATACTGAATCTGTATTACTGGATCTAAAGTATCTATTGATTGAATCAAAACAAGTGGTTCCACAAGCCCTCCTCGAAATACCAGACGACAATCAATTACTCCAAAAACTCCAAGATCGTATCGATAGTGCCACTCCCTACGACGAAACCAAGCCCTGTGAATATTGTGATGGTCGTGGTCATCGTTTAATCAATTGTCCAAAATTAAAAAAACAAGTCACTGGTCCAAAAAGAGATACTTTGGGTGGTGCTGGTGGTGATTGGTAAAAGGTTTAAAAAAAATAAAAAAAACAAAAAAAAAGAGATCTTTATAACTATATACATATATCGTAAAAATATAGATTTATATATATTTAAAATTAAAATTATTATTTACATCTTTGGATGATGTTGATGAGAAACTGTTTGATTTTTTAATTTTTTTCAAGAAAAAATCCAATTCATTTGGTGTTACACAAAGATTATAATCTAATCCATAAAGAAAACGTCTTTCCATTGTATTTAAATCTTTAACACTAAAAGAAAAAATATCTGCAATAGTTTTGTTTTGAATATAAATGGTTTCATTCCAAAATTTTAAATTTACAATTGCACTGGAAATAATAATTAAATATATTATTAATATATATTTTCATAATTTAAGTAAATAAAAATAAATACCTTGTTAATAGTAAATTAAAAATTTGATGATGATTAATACCAGTTCTTTCAACAAATCGATCAGATGAATAAATGATTAAATATAAAACAGTCTCTGGAGCTCTATGAAGTTCAATGAGACTAATTATCATATTTAAAATATCACTAATGGCAATGATTAGATCCAAAGTTTTATGACTATTTAAATAATCTTTATCATGAGTTGCCAACCAAGAAAAGACTTTTTTTACAAAAACAAATCTAGAGTGAGCACTTGTTTTATGGAAATCGGCTCTTGAATTTAAAGTTTGATAAATTCTACCAGTGGTTTCACCGACAAAGTTCCAATATTCTAGAGATTGGAATTTTGGAAACAATTGATTATTTGGTGTTTTTTGTGGTTTTAATGGAGTCTTTTGAATATTTTGTTCACTAATATGATTTGATTGTTTTTTTTGTTGTTCATTTTGATAATTTGATAAAGCTTTATTAATAAAATATTCCAATGTATTTATACTATTATCTATCTGTTGTTGTTGTTGTTTATAATTAATTGGATGTTCTTGAGATATTTGATTATTTGATTTTTTATTTATTGAAATTGAAGTATTACTAACTTCACTATATCTATTATCTTGTTTCATTTTAAAATGATTATTATTATTATTATTATTATTAGAATTATTATAAATTTGTTGATTAAAATTAATTTGAAAATTTGTAGAATATTGAATATTTTCTTGATTATTATATGGATTATTATATTGAATATCTTGTTGTTGTTGTTGTTGATAATTATTATTATTATTAAAATTATTATTATTATTATTATTAAAGTTATTAATATTATTTATTTGATAATTATCATTTGTTTGATGATAAATTGGATAATTTGTATTTTGATAAATATTATTTTGTAATTGTTTTTTTATGAATCTATTTCTCATATTTTGGTGAGAGTGATATTCTGAAACATTATTGGAACTACTGTAATCGAGTGAACTATAATATGCCATTTTATTCATATCGTGTTGTTGCTGTGTTGTTTTTTAAAAAAAAATGTTGATTGGACCAAGTACAGTGTGATTCAATAACAAAATTTTAAATTAAATTTAAATGGATCCAATGAGAAAAATAGAGGTCTTGATAAAGAAAAAAGGATAAGTCAAACTAGTTTGAATCTAGACAAAAATGAATATAGAAATCTTTTTAACAAATAAAAAAGGATAACAACAAGTAATAAACACACACAGACTAACACAGGACTAGATAAATATGATAAGAGATATTGATATAAATATATATAGAGACAAAAGAAACAAAGTGAATCCAATAATGTGTGAGTTTGGAAGTTTATCAATTAATTATTGGTTAAAATCATAATCTGCATAAAAGTGAATCGGTGAGATTGGTATTTTCGTCACGACAACAATAATTAAATATGATACTAATTTAAAAAAAAAAAAGAAAAAATATATTAAAAAGAGAAAAAAAGAGATTTTTGATAGATGTATCACATTTATTCCTTAAAAGAAAAAATTTAAACTAATTTTTTCATTGCCATTTTGGGATTTTACTCGTTTTGAAAAAAAAAAAATAGAAAAAAAAATGAAAAATAAAAAAAAACAAAAGGGACGGATGGTAAAATTGGGGGAGGTAATGAGTTGTTTTAAGTATTATATATTTCCTATTTTGTCATCCTCCTTTTTCTTATATCTCTATTCTTTTGAAATCTTGATGAATCAATTTAACAAGATACACAAGTAAAGTGAGTAAAGAATAGGAAATATATTTTTTTTCATTCAAATCTGTAAAGTATCAATATTGACTAAAAGAACGTAAATAGAGGCGTCGCTTTTATTTTCATTTATGTAATTATATCATTACCCTAGGTGTGATTTAATCTTTGCGAAAGAACATTCATTCATAACATACACACAATGATAGAAAAAAAAAAAATTACCCTAAATATCTTGAACTTCTTTTTTTGACACACTAAAAATAATATGGAGTAAAAACCCCGTCTTGGTTTTTTTTTTTTATGAATTTTTTTTGAATATTTGAAATTTTCACCTTAACAACCCCCTCTATCACTCCCTACACACACTTACAAATTATCTCACACCCTCTGTTTTTTTTTTTATGAGATTTTGGTTGTTGTCTGTCTCACTCATACAATAAGAATAAACATAGGTCCTTTTTTTTTTTTTTTTTTTATTTTTTAAAAAATACGTTAAATTCACACACACCTCACACACCTCATAGTGAGTACTCTCAAGACATCAACTCTCCCACTATTATATTTATATTTCGATCGTAGTCGTATTTATATATTTACACATACACATAACATACTTTTATATTTAAACATTTTTACACAATAGTAGTCATAGAAGTAGTCGTAGTAGTAGTGTCGTGCAGTAGAGAGCAATAATAACTCATTATATATCATAAACTAAAAGGAGTATGTCATGACCAAAGGAACTACAACTCCTATGACATCAAGTAATAGTACTACTACCAACAACAACAACAACAATAATAATAATACTATAAAATCTGGGGTTGTTGGTAATCATGATCCATCTTTTGAAAAAGTAGTCCATTATAATGATCAAGTAAAAACAGCAACAACCAATGAGGCGGGTATAGCAAACAATGAATCTAAAGTTATTACAAATGGTATGAATCATTCATCATCGTCATCTCTATCAACATCAACATCAACAACAACAGTAGATCCCAGTCATATTCCACCTCTTCCTCAAGCACCTGTATCAATAACATCACCATTACCACCTTCACCCCCTCTTGATGCATTTGATCCCTTGAAATATGCCATTGAATCAAAAATGGATGAAACTGATACTGAGTCTGAATCTGATGAATATCATTCAGGAAGGTAAATATTCTTTTATTATATATCTATCATTTTTAAAATACTAATAAGAATTGTTCAATAATAATTAGATATATAGATTTTTGGAATAAAGATTATACAGATTTAACATGGAGATGTCATTGGTTAGATTTACAAATCAGAGATCTTCAGTATCAAAGTTTAATTTGTGATCAATTGTATAGTAAATTATTAAGAACTAAACAAAAGATGGTACCGGATGTTAAATCACTTTCAAATCCAAACGAACCACTTCAATCGCTTAGAACTACTTCATTGACAAAATTGAGAAAACCAAGAAAACTTCATAGAAGATCAGTGATTCGTATCTCTTCAAAACAAATGAGAAATGAAATGGAATCTCATCCTTTATTTACTTTTCATAAAGGTTATTATAAATTTGAAGATGATCTAAGTAAGTTTTATTTAATTTATACATCATACATTATCTATCTATATATATATATATTAATAATAATAATTCTTTTTTATAGAACAAAATATAAATAATAATTTAGATGAAAAGATTGAAGCAAATATAAAGAAACCAAAAGTTGAAGATAGATTTAAATTATCTGCTTATAATAATTATCATAGTGACGATGAACTTGATATTGTATCGATTGATACTGAAAGTAGAAAATATAAAAAGAGAAAAGACAAATATAAAGAAAAAGAAAAGGAAAAAGATGATAAACTTGGTAAAGATAAGGAAAAAGAAAAGGAAAAAGAATCAAAAAGACCATCGAGTAGATCAAAATCTGATAGTAGTAAAAAAGAATCATCATCAACAACAACATCACCAGCACTTGGTAAAAGAGGAGAAAAAGAAAGAGAGAAAAGAAGAGAAAAAGAGAGAGAAAGAGAAAGAGAAATTGAAAGAGAAAAAGAAAGAAAAAGAAATCGTAGAGAAAGAAGACGTCAAAAGAAAAAAAAGAAAAAGACATCATCAACAACATATTGAATCAAAAATCCATTCAAAAAGACAACATGAACAACAAGCAGCAAGACAACAACAATCTAAAAGAGGAGCATCTCGAGGTAATTTTGATCTTGATCATGTTGTAGCACCTTCACCAGGTCCAAATTTCACAATACCAGTTGTTCATTATAAAGAAATTATGACACCAGAATGGAGAGAAGTAGATGGTCAAGTTAAAGAATTTATTTTACCTTCTCCTTTATTACTTGGTTCAAATAAATCGGATAAATTGGATAAATTGGATCATCATAATGATATTGATGGTAATAATAATATTAATGGTAATAGTAATGGTATTAAATCAATTCATACTACTACTAGTACAACTACAACCACAACAACATCAACAACAAAAGAGCCAATTGCAAAATTCTTTACAATCAATGAAGAAGATGAAATGAATCAACTTGAACAGCAAAAAAATAATGATGCTAACAATATTGATGATCAAGATACAAGTGATGAAGATACAGATGAAGAATATATAGGACGTCGACATGCAGAACAAGAAATTGAAGAGAAAAAGAGATATTTTAGATTATTAATGTCTTCATCAATGTCTGCCGCTAGAAGAAAAAAAGATTTACCAAAAGAGTATGCTGAAATGACAGTCAATGATTTAATGCCATCTTATAGATTTGATAAAAAGAATATTTCACTCATTGGTAAATCTTGGAATGGTGATTTGAATTATATAGATTCCAGTGATGATAGTTCAGATGATTATTCAGACTATGACGATTATTATGGTGACGATGATTCTGATGATTCTGATAGCTCTAGTAATTCTGAAGAAAGTGATTCTGATGATTCTAGTAGTGATCTTGATACCGACGATGAACATGAATATAATAATAACAGCAGTAATCATCATCCATCAAAATCTAGTAGTAGCAGAAGTAAAAATAATGTACATAATAATCATAACAACAACAACACTCATAAAAGATCAAATAGTACTGGTTCAACTACGGCTGTATCAACCAAAACTCCACCAAAAGTTTCACCTCCAATGAGAGGAAAATCTGCAGCAGCATTAAAATCAACACCAACTACAAATTCAATCACACCAGCTAAAAGAAAAAGAGGTGCTGCCACTGCTACTCTTAACACTCAACCTCCAACAACAAATAGACGTTCAGGTAAAAAACAACCTCCAAATATTAATAATATAAAACAACAAGAAGAACAAGAAGAACAAGAAGAACAAGAAGAAATTCAAGAAAAGAAAATGGATATTGACACTCCAGTTGGTGGTTGGTGGAGTGATTACATTTGGCAAACAATTGAAATTGAAGATAAACCAGGTATCATTAAATTTAAAAGAATTAAAACTGAAGAAATTAAATTGGATACAAGTAATAATGATAATAATGGAAATGAAAATAATTAATAGTCAAAAAAAAAAAAATAATTTATTTATTATTATTATATT
>AJWJ01000535.1:0-15519 GCA_000277445.1 Polysphondylium violaceum | reverse complement strand
TTGGTAACTCTTATTTAGTCACTCCAATCGTTGTCTATGTACCACCTGATGGCAATAACTGTGGTCTCCTTGTCCAACAAACTATCGTTGCCCAATGGGTCAACTCCGAAATCTTCCCATTCACCCAAGTCGCTGTCACCTATCAAAACACTGGCACCAAAACCATCACTGGTGTTTCCTTTGCCATGGATAAAGTCGATCAATACTGGAATGTTGATAAAGTCAACAACCGTTATCAACTCCCATCATGGAACCCCACCATCGCCGCTGGCCAATACTACTCATTTGGCTATATTATTCAAAGTAATACAGTTGGTACTCTCACTCCAACTGTTACATGTCCATAAATTAAATTTAAAATAAACAAACTTTTTTCAAATAATAAATATCTTTTTATTTGTATCTTTATTTGCACAGATTCATAAAAAAAAAGAACCTGGTATTTCTTCCCATTAAAAATAAAACTAATTAAAATAAGGGAATCATATAATGGTTCTTAATCAAATAAAGAATCACGAATCGGCGATAAGGAAGACAATTTCAACTAATCTTGATATTTTTGCCCAAAAATTACAGATATTTAAAAAAATCTTTATTTTTTTTAATTTTTTTATCCATATCAATTGTCGAAATGTACAAATAAATAGTTTATTGGTTGATTCACCTTTTATTTTCAACAATGATTGTTAAATTTTTATCTCTTTTAATTTTTTGTTTATTCTTTTCATCAATTCAATCAGGTAAGTTCTTTTTTCTCTGCAAATTAAATTTCAATTTCTAACATTTTTTTATTTAGCATCCATTATTGAAGTTATTGGGCCATATGATGATTATTATGGATCATCAAGTGGATGTGCTAGTAGAGTATATCAAATAATTATCGATAGTGAGACCCCAGTTTTTATTGTTCAAGATAGTGGTGTTTATCATTCTGTTAAATCGTTAACAAATGGTACGATTACTATTTACGATGTCTATTATAATTTCCCAATTGAAGGCCCAAATGATGTTAATCTCTCTATAACCAATGCTGACGGGGATGTACAAATTTTTGAAAATATTGCTACCTACAATTGTGTACCAGTACCTACATTTACTCTTGCTACTCAAGGCAGTTGGGTAATAGGGAATGCAAATGGTTACTTTTTATGGTATAAATTTATTAGTCTTGAAGGTCTAAGTAAACCAACTGAATATTCTTCCGTTCAATGTAATGCCCCGGCTCCTTTTTACTGCCAAGTGACCCATTATCCCTCTATCTTGACTTCATATTATTTTCTCATTTATTTGTATCTTACAAATCAAGATGTGCCTTATTCTTTTCCTATAAATGTTGAATTATCAAACTCTTATGGTACAAATAAAATTTTATTTCCTTTTGATGATCTGCCCTCGGGCCCCAATACAATTACTAACATTCAAGTCTATCCACCAAACAACACTGCTGTCCCTTGGGAAAAAATGTCTGATGTTCATTTCTTTTTCGATGCACCAAACCTCAATGTTTTACCCTCGATCAATGGTGGACTTGGTTTTAAAGTAAACATTAACATCGCATCTGGAAACCCCAGTAATGCTAGCTATTTTGCACTCCAGCCAGTCCAATACTCGTTGGCCCCAATACCATTCTTTTTAGAATCTGTTACAAAGACTGGGGCAACTAAGCTTATAGATGATCATCTAATTACATTTACAAACCCATCTTCTCCTTCAGGTGATGAACCCCAAGATTTATCATCCAGCAGCTCTGATGTCACTGAACTAGGCCCAGGATTCAAATTATTTACACTTAAATCAAAGGTTAATGTGTATTGGCCTTACATTTCCTCACAAGTTGCAAATTATACCTCTAGTTATGAATCAGTCTACCCATATGGTATGACCAATGGAAATGTAAAGGAATACTATCATGCCTGTTCTCAATTTGTCGGCAATTATAGTTCTAAAAACTTTTACTCAACTTGTGGTGGCTCCAACTTTTTTGGTTTAGAAAACCCCTTATCCATTACAGATGATGTCAATCCATCTGTAACAAAAGTTGAATTGTATGGTCTTGATGCTGAAAAGGTATTGATTAGAATCCATGCCAATGATGATATCTCTGGTATTCAAAGAGTTGAATTCCTAGGATCTACTTTTACTGAATATGTTACAAATGCAAATATTGTTAAAGGTACTAAAATGAATGGTGTCTATGAGCTTATTGGCAAGTTTATGTCATATTCTTATAATAGCCCAAGATTTACCATATATGATGTCAAAACAAATTTTTTGAAATTAGAAACAAATGAAGCAATCATCAACAGTTTTACTAGAGAAAGAGTCCCAAGATATCCAATCTATGATTTCATTCAAAGCACTAATCTTCAAACCTTTGAATTTACTTACTTTCAATTCAAATACAACGATGTTGATCTCTCTGCTAATGGCATCAACAACACTCTCTACTTTAACATTACCAATGCTCATCCATCAATGGTTCCATATTTAATGCTTGTACCATCAGTTTTAAATTATTTTGCTCCAAATTTGAATTTCCAAGACAACTTTGTTGAAGGCTTCTGGAATTCCACAGCCAAACTTTATCAAATCGACTTTTATCTACCACCAAGAATTTTCACAGGTAAGGTCAGTTATACTGTTGTTATGTCACCAAATGTTTGGGATAGTTCTATGCTTGAATCTGTAAATGGTGCGCAATCACAATTAAGAGTTATTTCATCCAATGGTGATCTGATGCCCCCAGTTGTTTCTGCATATGCCGCTTACCCATCTACCGCTGTTAATGTTGTTTCTGACACTCAAATTGGTTGGACTATTACCATTCAAGATCCCATCAATGGTTTAAAGAGTGCCACTTTTAATATCACATCTGATTATGATTTGGAGCCATACACCATCAAAGTCACACCAGCTAATGCCGTATCTGGTGATAAATACACTGGTGTCTATAACATTAGAATCCCTGTCTCTGCCAACTGTAGATCACAGAGCTTTAGAATTTCTTCGATCATTATGATTGATACTTCTGGTCACTCCTCCTCTTATCCATCCAATCGTCAAGTGAATTCATTATACAAGTTTATTCTATCTGATCAACACTTTGTCAATGTTACATGTCCTGCATCCACCGATATCACACCACCAACTCTCACCTCACTCACCATGGATAAGAACTCCGTCAATGTTGGTGAATTTGATCAAAATAGGGTTGTAACATTTACATTTACAGTTACCGATTTAGAAGGTATCTCTACTCGTCACACTCCATACGTCTATTTAGAAACATCCAATATTCAAAGTAAACTCTCAAGCAAATCTTCTCTTGTCAGTGTTTCAGCGGATAGTAAATCAGCCACTTTTACCTCCACCATTACCCTTCCCTACGGTTTCTCTGCCTATGAAAGCATGGTTGTATCTATTTTTGGTCTTGTCGATAAACAACTCAACATCAATGGTTACACTGCTCTTGACCTGAAGAACCTCGGACTACCATTCCTCCTCAAAACCACCTATTCCAGTATCCCAATTGTCACACAAGCTTCCAGAATCACCAGTCTTGGCGGTGTACTCACTGTTTATGGTCACAAATTCGGCTTGGCTCCACTTAAAACTGTATTCCAAGTCGACTACCAAAATGGTCAAGGATGGAAAAACACAACCACCACATTCCAAGCTGGTATTGCTCTCATCACCAACGCCATTCAACCAACCTCTACTCCATTCTATGTTCGTGTTATTGTCGACGATAACATCATTAGTAACTCTTATTTAGTCACTCCAATAATTGTTTACGTTGCACCAGCTGGAAATGCATGTGGTCTGGTTGTTGAACAAAAAATTATTAGTCAATGGATTAACTCTGAAATCTATCCATTCACTCAAGTCGCTGTTACTTATAAAAACACTGGTACAAAAACCATCACTGGTGTTTCCTTTGCCATGGATAAAGTCGATCAAATCTGGGGTGTCGATAAAGTCAACAACCGTTATCAACTTCCCTCCTGGCACAACACAATTCCAACGAATCAATTCTATTCATTTGGATATATTATTCAAAGTGCTTCTGTAGGATCCTTGGTTCCAACTGTAACCTGCCCATAAATTTAAAACAATAAATACATTAACTTTTTAAATTTATTACACCAAAACTATTTAAAGAGATTCAAACCTTTGCAATACTTGAAACAATGTCCATCAAGGTTTGATTACCCAATTCTTGGCCGAGAGCATAGAGTTCTTTAAAGGACTCTAGAGTAAAATTGAATGTCTCAAAAATGTACAAAGGTACTTTATAATATAATGGTCCATTGGTTTTAAAATAATTTAAAACGATAGATTCAATTTGATTAGATAGTTTTTCTTTCTCATCAGATGTCATATGAGATAAAACAATTTTAAAGGTCGCCAAACAACCATTTACCAATGAAGTACGAAGGGCTTCCATGGCACCAGTAAAGTCTAGTCCCAAGAAATTCCAGTCTTGATAATACAAGTTCTTGTCGAGCTTGGATACCGGATTAAGGAATCTAGGTTTTAAAATTTCTACAATCTTTATCATAATCTCTTTTTTCTTTCCAGAAGCAGAGCTTAAACTCTTATAGGTAAAAGACATCAACTGATTGACTAGATCATTATTAACAATAGATTTGGAAAATAAGCAAACATCTTTTACGTTTGCCTTTACGAATATAGCAACTTTTAACAACTCTATATAGAGATCATCAAATGTTTTCTCTTGGGGCGGTGTCCAATGTGCAAGTACATATTCATAAAGCCTTCGAGAACCTGATTCATAGGCACTTGTTACATTTTTGATTGTTACTTTATAAGCAGGATTAATCATGGTGAGAAATAATTTGACAAACTTAAGATCACGCTTATTCAACGCTTTATAAAATGTTTGTTTGCAAACGCTCATTACTTGAGGATTTTCTTGTATTTTATCTAAAACTCCATGGATTTCGGAATCCAAGGCCTTGTAATCTGAAAACTTGTAAAAGTTTGAAAAAGAGGACCAATTTTGGTAATTTGACTCGAGAACAAAAGCCATGGTTGAAAAACTATCAAGAGGACAAATAAATCCAACGCCTAGACTCGCGAGATCTTTAAACAATTGAATGTCTATGACTTGGAAATCCAACAACATGGTTGGAACGATGTCATTCTCTTTGAGATACAATACAAATTCTTTGGCCAAGTCAAGATCTTTTATGGCAAAGCTGTAAAAAGGATTGTTTAAGTATTTCAACAACTGGATTGGATGGTTATTTTTAACAAAATGGAATATTTCAATTGAACCAAAAGGGTACTCTACCAGGACAGGATGATCAGTTTGGATCCTTATGCCATATAGTTGCTGTAAAACTTGATTATCTTGATTATTTGGTAATTTATTTGGATATTTTTGATAGTATAAATCATAATTCAAGAGATCCGAAACCTGAGCCAACCATTTAAATGTTTCAATATGATCATTTGAACTTAGTACAGGATAAAGAAGGTCTGCATCTGACCAATTTGGTATTGTTCGAAAAAGATCTCTACATTCATTAAAATAAGGAGCGACTACTACTTGTTGATAGTTGTAGACTTGTAATTTCTTTTTGTCCAAGAGATACAAAAACAACTCTTTTTGTATGGAGCTATGAAACTCCCACTTCTCTGTCCCTAGGTCAAGCAAATCTGCTCTCTCTGGAGTGAAACCATAGAAATTAATAAAGTCTTTGAAAAACCTGTATGTCACGAACCCTAGTTCTCTGCAAATATTGAGAAACTCATCTATCTCTTGTTGATTTTTAAACAGATCCTTTGAGAAATTCTGTTTACCACCCACAAAATCTAGCCAATCCTGATATTGTATCTTTGCGCCAGTGGCCTTGTTGTCTTGAAGTAGTGATTTAAATTTACATAGTTTCTCTCTGAGTAGTCGTCCATTACCAAGCCTTACTAAATCTTTGACATCTAGATCTTGATAAGATTTATAGATGGTTTGATTTTTAAACAAATTCAAATCTTTTCTGCCAAGACCCAGAAATGAAAATATTTTGTACCGAAGAAAGCTGTGACGATATACATTTAAAAAGGTTATCTTGTCGTGGCTGCTCATTTCTTTATGATCATATGATGATGATAGGGTGTGTTTTAAAAACTTTTGATTGATTTTTGTTCCCACCCAATTAATCAAAAAGCCACAATTGCCTTGAAAAAATCAAGATATCAAAAAATTTTAAAAAAATCCATTGCAAAAAAAATAAAAAACAATTCATGACGTGTGTTTTGAACAAACACTTTCTTTTTATCTCGAAAAAGAAAGAGAGGAAAATAGAGATAGAGAAAGATAAAAAATCATAGATTTAAAAATTAATTGTGAGAAAAGAAAAGTTTATCAACCATTACCATTTTTACAAATTTCAGCTAAAAACACACCCACTCATCACCCCACAGTAAATGGCCACTTGTAAGCGAATTTATAAATAGAAAATGTGGGTTTGGGTGTGTGTGTTGTGTTGATAAACTGTATATCCGACAAATGGGGTGGGGAGAGAGTAAAATTCTTTTCAAATAGGTAGAGAAATGCATTTCTAAATTTCTACTATTACAGTGTAATAGATTTGGTTGTTGAGATATAGGAGGCAAGTTGTGAATATTCACCCTCTTTTTCATCCACCAATGCGCAAGCGCAGATATTTTCTTTTTTTTTTTATATTTTTATTTTATTTTTTATTTTTTGTATTTACCCCCGATGCGTGAGTAGGCATAGGCGTGTGTGATTCTCCTACAAAATAAAAATTTTTTCACATTTCAATTATTTCAATTTCCGATACACACTAAACATTTATCTGTTGTTAGAAACACACAAACACAAGATGATGAAATATTTATTTGTTACCTTGGCTCTTTTAGCCATCTTAAGCAGCAGCACTGCTGTCTCTGCTTCAAAGTTTGACGGCGCCTCTGAGTGCGATCTCTGTGAATTTATTGTCCACTATGCCGAACAATACATCAGCAACAATCAAACTGAAGCCGTTGTTATTGCCAAATTGGAAAAAGCCTGTCTTCGTTTACCAGGTACTTTAGGTGGTGATGTATGTATTTGTGATTTTTGATGTTATGTGTGGAATGATTTAGGATACACCCAAGATACTAACGCTATCATTCTGCGTACAACAGTGTTCAAATGCCGTTGAATTATATGGTCAAATGATCTTCAACCTCTTGATCAACAAAGAAACCCCAGCCACCGTTTGCTCTCAAGTCGGTCTTTGCAGCAAAGCCAAACAAATCAAAAGAGCTATCGGCGCCACTGAAGAATGTGAAATTTGCAAATATGTTGCCACCTATGTTGACAACTATCTCGAAAAGACTGCCAACGTCACTGAAATTGAAGCTTTATTAAGCCAAGACTGTGCCTTTTTGACTGTCAGCCAATGGGTCAACGAATGCCAAGCTCTCGTCGACCAATACACCCCATTCATCATCAACTACATTGAAACCAACGAAACCCCAACCAAGGTTTGTGACGAAATTGGTGTTTGCTCTGGTAGCTCCTCCTCCTCTGCTTCATCCACCACCGAAGAAGTCGAAGGTTCCCAAATCTATTGTGCTGCCTGCAACTATGTTGCCTCTATTGTCGAAGATGAACTCAAAAACAACAAGACCATGGACGAAATCATTTCTGAAGTCTCTAGACTCTGTCCATTTGCCAAAGAATTTAGCAAAGAGTGCGACGTTATGGTCCAAACCTACATTCCAGATCTCATCACCATGATTGACAACGACTTCACCCCAGCCCAAGTCTGCCAAAAACTCAAATTGTGTCCACCACCCAACACCCCATCCCCAAAAGCCATCCACATTAGATTCAATAACCAACATTAAATATAGTATTGTTGGAAATCTTCAATCATAATGTGTTATGACAAAAATGGAAAACAAAAAACAAAAAACAAAATAAATACATTATTGTTTTAATTTTTAATATGTATAATTAATATATTTATTATTATTATTATTTTATTATTATTGTATTGCTCTAATCTAATTATTATACAAAAGGTAAACACTAACTATATACAAAGTAAAATATTACCTCTACTTTTTAAAAAGAGATAATTTCATGGAAAAAATAAAATATACAAATTTATATAAAGTATATATATAAATCAAGTTTTGCTATCACCTGCTAAAAGTGAACGTTTCTATTTATATATGTAAGAGTATATTGGTTAATAATAGGAATGACTAGTGTGTGTTAATATTGAGCACAAGTGTGATTGATAGTTACCAAGATAGGACTGTTTATGATTCTATTGCATGTGGGTAAACTTGTACATTTGGCTATAAATCTTGAAGGTGATGGTGAGGGCGGTGGGTTGATGTTAAAGTATTTGGACAGTAGCAGTAAGAGTAGAATGGTGCTGAAAAAGGAAATTATAAATAACCCCGAAAAGGGTATGTGAAGTATGACCGATAATAATACCAATGTACTAATGACGATGAAGCTAACCATACATATATTGTATATAGGGCAAGTGCACAACACAAACACTGCCTAACAAGTGACGACTAAAGAAGAAAAGGGGACAATTTCATATAAATTATATTATTGTGTTTCAATAACTATATTTATATCAACGATGAAAAACACACACTCTTTTAAAATTGTGTTGGATGGGGTGTGAGGGGGTGTTGAGTGTATTTGCAGATTTTTTCGTGACAAAAAGAAAATGAAAAATCCAAGCAAGTTACTTTTTTTTTTTTTTTTTTTTTAAAAACTTATTTTTTTTCTATTTTTTTTTAATTTTTCAAGATTTTTTAAGGCAAGCACATTATTTTGTCAAACTCATCAATATCTGTAGACTTTTTTAGGAGTGTGCTTATTAAATAACAATTAATAATAAATAGATCTTGTGATCACACGCACAAAGGTCATTGTTTCTATTCTAGGATTTAGATCTCTTCATAGCAATCAATAGTATCAATAGTAAAAAGTTATAGTACCAGAGTAATAGTACTGCTACGCTCACATACACGCAATGAGCACTAAAAGTAAGACTGGTAGATCACCAGTACTTGAAAACATTGTAAATTCATTATTGCAATCTGCCAGTGACAATGACGAAAAAGTAAGAACCACCGTCATAAACTCTATCTATGACATTGGCTTCAGACAACCAAACTCTGTATTATATTTTGCCTGTGAATTTTTAAATAAAAATCAAAAGGTACGTATTGTTATATTGTTATTGGCGTGTTGATAGGTATTGGTATATTGACTTACTTTGGTTATAATCATAATAATAATCAATCTATAGATTGATTTGTCACACAGAGTTACAATTTTAAAGAGTATAATTTCAATTTTAGGAGAAACAAGAGACCAAGTACAAGAGGCATTATGTCTTAGTCTTATTACTTTGGCAATCACCGAAATGACCAAAGACAAGGAAGTTGTTCCAACATGGCAACAAGAGGCTTCCACCTTATTGGTGTCCTTGGGCCTTCGTTTTCCAAATCAAATTATGGAGGAATTGTTAAAGAGATTTGAACCTGGTTCAATTCCACATTACTTTATCATGAAAACCCTAGGTGATTTCATTGGTTCGAATCGTATGTGTTGATTAGATTAGTAGGATAGCATAGGATAGGATATAGGATAGGATATAGGATAGTAATAGTATAATGATACTAATGATATCATTAATAATATAGCTGTACCAACTGTACCTAGATTAAGAGAGATTTTATCAAGAGTATTACCAGTGTTGGCTTCAATCAAGCATGATAATTTTAAATGGGTATTTGCAGCAGCTTTGGGACATTTTGCAGATGCTACAGTGACCTATGTCGCCAACATTGATGCAGGCACAGACAAGTCATTGTCATTATATAGTTTTAGTTCGGAATTTTATCCAGCTTTAGAGTTGATGTTTACCAAATGGCTTGGTACCAATCATGAAAAGGTCAGATTGGTGACAATCGAGGCTGTTGGTCAGATTTGCGCAATTTTAAACGTTGAGCAACTCGAGGCTCAAATATCAAAGATTGTGGTCGGTGTCTTGGGTATGCTCAAGAAAGAAAAGGACTTGTTGCCCGTCATCCACTCACTTTGCAATATATTGGAGGTGTGCATCAAAAACAAGTTGAACTCTGCATTGGATCCCTTGTTGGGCACCATCATGCAAACCCTCCATCCACTCGTGTGCTCTGTGCCCGACTATAGCAATCCCGCCTCGACCAAGATCTACAATGAGGTCTTGAGATGCTTTGAGGTCATTGGCAGAGGCTACTCAGACGGCATTGTATCGTTTATTAACCAAAAGCTCGAGAACAAAGACCCCAGATCCCGATTTGGCTGTCTCTCTATCATTCGTCACATTGTCACTCGTCTCAACACCGAGTTGGCCGACAAAAAGAGTCTGATCCTCTCGGCCGTCAAGCCATTGGTTCAAACCGAGACCTCGCTCTTTGTAAAGAAACATCTTGCCCAGGCCGTCATTGCCATGGCCTCGCACGAGTATCTCCATCAACACGGTGGTCAGGATTTGATCGAGTTCATTGTCAAGGGCAGCAGCTTTGTCGTCGACTCTGAGATTGGCAAGACTGGCCCCGTCCAGCCCCCACAAAAGATTGCCAATCCCGAGCTACACGTCACCGAGACAGAGTACAGATCCATTTGCGACAATATCCTCAGTCTCATCACCACCACCATTCCCAATATGGACCAAGTCCTCTGGCCCTACTTGTTTGAAATGCTCTGCAAAGTCGAGTACACAGGCGCCATTCCCGTCGTGTCCAAGTGTCTCACCTTTATCGCCCAGTCTAAAAAGGCTGCCGATTCAGACGACTTTTACATAGACTTTGACAAAGAGATCAATCTTCCCAAGCCACCTCACATTATCGTGCGTTACTTTGTTCTCTTGACCGCACCAACCCGTAGAAATCAATTGGGTATCCGTGTGCTCGAGACAATGAAGTCAATCGGTCCCATTTTACATCCCTCCATTTGCGATATGTGGGATGTCACTCTTCCCAAACTCATCCAATACCTCGAAGACAACCAACACTCTGACACTTGGAACAAGAACCAATGGGAAGAACTGGTGCTTCGTTTGTTAAGCGAAACCATCAAAAACGCAGCTGATGATGAATGGACCGTACACTTGGGCCAAGCCCTCTCTGAGCAATTGGAGTTCTACAAAAAGGACCCCATCCTCAAGAGATCGGCCTACAAACAACTCGGTCTTATCATGCAAAAGTGTGCCCACAAAGAGTTTGTCAAAAACAAGATTGAGATTATGTTCAACTCGGTCGACTATACAAATGCATTGGAAAACGAGGGCTGTGCTTATGGCCTTGGCTACTGCTCTGCCTCGCACTTTGACATTGTTTTGGAAAAGATTGGTGGATTCATAAAGAACAACATGGGCAAAAAGTCTGGTTTCTTTAAGAAATCTGGTCCCAAGGGCATCAAGAATTGTATTTTACTCAGTTTGGGTTACGCCGCCACCTACACCCAACCCGCCCTTTTGGCCTCACGTGTCGAGATCCACATTATCAATCCAATCAAGCCATCCATCACCCTCCTCAAGAAACCACCCAAAAAGATCTCTGCCATCAAAATGATTGATCTCATTGGCAAGGCCCTCCACTCAGATAAAGTTGGCACCGTCATTTTCAAACAACGTGACGATTTCTTTAAACTTTTAATCTCTTACATGTCGACACCAGCACCATCGACCAACAATCAAGTCCGTATCGACGGTATCAACGCCAGTTCCACTTTGGTCAATTTGGATCCAATGATCTCAATCGAGTTGGAGACCCAAATCATTGGTTTGGTCGTCCAATTCTTTAGCACCATCACAACCACCCAACCAGTCGAGAGCGAAGAATACAAAGACGTCAACAGTCTTATCACTGCCTGCAACAATTTATTCTCCACCATCCTTTTCAACCAAACCACCATTGTTTGCTTGCTCCGTCTCATCCAATACCTCGACCCACTCTCGCGTTCCAAAGATGCCTTTATTCGTGAGAGATCCATGTTTTGCATTCTCTATCTCATCAAGAAATACATTGAATTCAGCACAGAGAATGAAGAGTTACCCACAGAGAAAAAGTTTGACAACATTGGTAACCTCTTATCCATCCTCGTGCCCCGTTGCACTGACCCCGAGATTCTGATTAGAAAATACGCCGTCGAGGCCATCCAATTGATCCTCTATATCGACTTTATGTTGAAACACACAACCACCGAGAATCGTCGTGTTAAACCAAGCGAAGTTCTCCATCCACTCACCTCGATTCGTGACGGTATCACCACCACCGAGGTCAACGAGCAATTCTCTATGGTGTTTGAAGTGTCAGGTATCATTTCAAAGATGATCTCTCTCGAAGAGATTCCAAAGTTTTTGGAAGGCTCCCTCAAGGGTCTCCAGGATCTCCAAGCCTTTAGTACCAACGGTTCATGCATTATGATCAATGGTTTGATCAAGAGCCGTGGTGCCGAGTTGTTGGACTATGTTCCCACTCTTGTCAAAGGTTTGTTGACCTCTATGGAGGGCATCACCTCTGAAACCACCATGAATGGAACATTGGTCTCTCTTAGAAGTCTTGCTACCCACCATCTACTCCCAGTGCTCGACGTGCTCTTGAACGACTTCCCAATGCCCCACTCAACACACGTTATCAAATCCCTCCAAATCATTGCCAAAGACAAGAACCTTGTCTCTCAAACTCTTGTCTATTTGATGGATCTCCTCAACAACAAGCCCGTCTATGAAGAGAAACCAGATCCAAAAGACAAAAAGAAAACTGTACCCTCGCCATTCCTTGTTGCCTTGGCCGCCACCTGCTCTTTGGGCGAAATCTTGCAACTTGCCGAAGTTGAGGATATTGCCAAGCAATTCTACTTCCAATTGTTTGCCACCATGATTCTTCGTGCCGGTACAACCAATGCCTCTTTACCAGGCGTTCAAGAGGCTCCTGCTAACAACCCCAAGGCCAAGCCAGCCCCCATCATCCCATCCTCACAAATGTTGGCTGCCTTTAGACAATTCTTTACCTGCGTCAAGGAAGAGGAAATGTTGGCACAAATTGAAGAAAAGGGCAGCTTCTCTAAACTCGAAACACCCGAATATAACACAGCCGTCATTGAACTCACAAGCTTTGTCTGTCAAGCCCATCCAGAAATCATCAAGAATCTCTTTGAATTCCTCATCCCATACCAACGTTCCAACTACGTTCCACACCGTATCGTCACCATCTCTGTCACCACCGAGCTCATCAACCACTCTAAAGACAAAGAAGTCTTACAAAAACTCATCAATACCCTCTTAAACACCTTGGTCGATCCAGCCATCAAATTGATTGCCCTCAAGGGTCTCAGCAACATTGTTAGCGCAGGTCTTGAACAAACCAATCGTTATGCACCCACCGTCATTGACGCACTCTCGACCTCTATCGATGACCAAGATGAAACCATGGCTATGGAATGCATGTTGGGTCTCTCTAGAATGTTTGAGGTTGCCGACGAGGGTCGTGTGGCACCCATTCTTGTCAACATTTGCAACAGAATCAGACCTGCCTTTGAAAAGCCTAACGACAGCATCCGTGCCGCCTCATTCAAGCTCTTTGGTTCGCTCTGGCGTTACGGTTCCGGCTCGGCCAGCGACCCATTCTATGAACAAATCCACAACACATTGCCTTCGCTCATGATGCACTTGAACGACGACAGCCAAGAGGTCAGAACCGCCTGTCAAGTCTCTCTTCGTCAACTCTCTAATCTCATGAGAGCCGAAGACATTTACAAATTTTTGCACGACAAACACTTTGATGCCGAAGAAACAAACATCAACTATGATGCCTTTCTCAGTGAAATGTCCAAACTCATCATTACATATTACCCCGACAGAGTCAATTTCTTTATTATGACTGTACTCGAGTTTTACAAGAGCACTTGGACCACACTCAAAGGCAATGCCGCTACATTAACTGGTTTCATTTTAGGTAATTTAACTGAAGAAAAGAGAATTCAAACAAACATCAATAGTGCCATCATTACAAAATCTTTAATTTCTTTATTGGGCGAAAAGAGTGCCGATGTTAGAAAGAAAGCCGCAGAATCTTTGGGTTATTTACATCATTATTAAAAACATTGATATTCATTTTCATCTTTTATATATCTATATAGTTTGTAATTAAATAAATAAAAACAAAATCTAAAATAAAATATTGTCTCTGGTGGTCTCAATAACTTGATAATATATATTTAAAATATTAAATATTTTATCTCAATCCAAAGAAATGTGTTATTCTCAATTTTTAAGATTGTTATGTAAAAAGAATAAAGTTAGTATGAATAGAATAACTTTTACAATTGTTTAATTTTTATACGACTATACTCTAACTTTATAGTTATTTCTTGATTTTTAGAATACTTTCGGTAGATTGGTTTGTTTTTAAAAACTTCAAGATCCAATTTTTGTCAATAATAGTAAGAATAAAAGACTAATTTTTAATTGAAATTCGGAAAGGTGGTTTTTTAATTTATTATTTACATATCGAAGTTTGTTTGGGTTTTAATTATTATTTACAAATCTATATAATACACAAAGGAAATTAGCTTGGAGATGGGTTTAATGATGGATCACCCATACCAAAACCAACTTCTTCGCTTAATCTTTCTTCACATTTGGAAGTGTTGAAACAGGTTTTGTGGACTAAACTTAAAGCAGCGATTCTAGCTTCAATTCTACCTTTGGAGGTAAAGACAGAGGTGTTGGTGTGTAAGGATTTCTTTCCGGCATTGGTAATACAGGCACCAGTGGATGGATTACAGAGCTTAACAAGTTTTCCTAAGGTATTCATTATGGATATAGAGTATTGTTGGAACTATAAAATTATTTGTTGGAGGAGTTTTTGAAATGTGTAATTACAAAAAAAAATACAGGTGAATTTATAAAAAATTGTAGAGTGAATGAAATATTAAAAACTTAAAATAATAATATTGGAAAATTATGAGATTAATCTTAAAATGTTATGTAAAAAAAAATAAGAGATGTTGCTATATGTATAGAAAAAAAAAAAAAAGATATAAAACAAATAAAAGAGGAGATTAAAAGAGAGCAATTATCAATTGAATTGTAGTTGATGTTTTTATAAAAATGAAGCAAGAATCATACCTCTATTTATAATTTTTTGACACTTTTGTCTTTCCCCCATTCCTATTTTATTTTATTTTTATTTTTATTTTTTTCTTTGACATTTTTCTATTTTGTTACAATAATAACCTTTCAAATAATGAATCTAAGATTCCATATCTTTGCGTGGGAGAAGATTTTTTTTTACAATTATTATAAACGAAATGCGCAAAGAAAAAAACATTTTCACCAAAAAGGAAATCAATCAAAAAAACTCACTCCTTATCAATTTTGTGACATTTTTTAGTGATGGTTTTTGCATTTTTTTTTTATTTTGTTATTTTATTTTTTTTTTTTTTTATTTTTTTTTTTT
>AJWJ01000534.1:0-15594 GCA_000277445.1 Polysphondylium violaceum | reverse complement strand
TTTTTTTTTTTTTTTTTTTTTTTACTTATCTCATCTCAAAGGAACTCTAGCTTTATGATGGCTTTTGCATAAAGGATGAGGTGTTTAAGTTGTAAAGATTATTCAACTCCTTGCATTATACTAAGTATCTTTGTAAGTCATTCTATGTTCCCCAAGTAATTTGGTATCTTTGTCCCAAGTAATTTTAGTACTAGTCGGATTTCCAAAGATACTTAGTATAATCCTCTTTTGTATACAAATGGAATAGTGGAGCCTCGTTCATTTTTAGTTACTGTACTAAAATTACAAGAGGGTAGTGGAGATATTTCATTTGTTAAACAAAAAAGACAGATAAGACCCAAACTCAGTCTCAATTGGTGGAGTGAAAGAGAAAAAGAGAAAAGAATTGGATGAAATAGTCGAGAATGATAAACCTTTTAAAAAAAGTTAAATCCCACGCCAAAAAGTGAATATAGCGAAGACCTGAAAGTTTACGATATATAATGCTTTTAGGTAACTGATATATCATAAACTTTCTTGATTACTATAAATTTTATACTCTTTATTATCAAAATTTAAAATAAAATAAAAAAAAAAAAATAAATTTAAAAATCTTATTTTTCATTTATTTCATTTTTAGTATTTATACCTACTCTAAAAGCGATTTACTCTATATTGAATAATGTCATCAACAAATAATGATAATGAATTAAAGTCATCATCAAATATAAAATATAAAACTACACCATCAAATTCACTGCCCTCTGTTTTACCAACCACGACACCCTCAACACCATCGAAAAAACAAACAATACAACAACAACAAACAAATGTAAATAATCCATCATCAACAACAACAACAACAGCAACAAACACTAGTACATCATCATCATCGACAACAAATACATCAACAAAGAATACAAACAGTAGTAGTAATGCAAACAATCATATAAATACATTATTAAATAGTGGACCACCTCAACTTTCACCACCAGCTTTATTTGGTATAATAGAGCCTCAACTATATAGAACAAATTCACTGTATCCTGTTAATTTCCCATTTATAAAGATGTTGGGATTAAAAACAGTGGTTCAATTATCACCCGAAGTACCCATTAAAGCTGTATCAAACTTTTTTCAAGAAAATAATATTAATTTAGTAAGTAGTAATTATGGTAATAGTGAGTGCAGTCATTATAATTGGATATTAATAAATGAATGAATAAAATAGATACATTTAGGTTTAAAATCGTGGAATGTCGATTCTTCATGGAAACCATTGACAGATGAACTTGTCAAAGAATGTTTGGAAATAGTATTAAATTATGATTATTATCCACTCATGATCACATGTACATCTGGTGTTCATCAAAGTGGTGTTTTAGTAGGATGTTTAAGAAGAATACAAAATTGGAATTTAACTTCCATTTTAGTCGAGGTAATGATTTTTTTAAAATTCACCCCATAAAAATATAGATATAACTTTTACTAATGATAATATATATAGTATAAAGCATTTAGTGGACAAAGTAATTCAAGATATGTTAATGAACAATTTATTGAATTGTATGATGTAGATTTAGTAACATTACCAAATAAACTTCCAACATGGTTTGTGGAACAACAGAAAATGTTGGAAGAGGAATTAGAAAATGATAATCCAGATGAATTTTTATATTCCACTTCAAATAGTGCAAAATTATCAAAATCCTATTATTACGATATGATTTCAACCTCCCCAACTCCTGAATCATCATCATCAAACACTCCTACCACTGCCAATACTACCACCACTGCTACTACTACAAATACCAATAATTAATAATACAATCATCAATGTTTAATATTATAATCGTTATTGTTTTTTATTAAAAAAAGAAAAAAAAATTAAATATATGAGGGGGATTTAAACTATACATATAATTTATATATTATTATTATTATTGTTGTTATTATTATTATTATTATTATATAATTATTTTTATATATAAACATTACTTGTGTGTTTAAGGGGAAACTCTTTTTGAAAATAATTTAAAGAATAATGGGATACGTTTACTAAGAGATTTGTGTTTCTTTTTAGTTCCGTTGGAGGAGCCAATACCATTTGAACTATTTTTCAAGTAATCTTTATCATTGGAAGCACCTTCACCATCTTTTGCTTTTGGATCATTCACATAGGAGGCACCTTCACTTTGTAATTTATTTTTTCTAAAAACCGAACTTTTACCAACATAGACCAAAGAGTTGGCCATCATTAAACTACCGTCAGTGTTTGAAGACCAAAATCTGGGATCACCAGTGTCGCTACTTGGTGGGAAAAAGTTGAGGGCAACGACTTTACCTTTTTTCTTTTCCAAATCGGAAATCAATGGAACACCGTTGGACCACTCGGCAACCAATTTAGCTTCGGGATGGAGTGCACCATGACAAAAGAACGATGATCTACCTCCTTCAAGACTTTTTACTCCTTGAAGAATTGGATGATCGGCTATATGAATTTTACCAAGACTCAATGGTTTCTTTCCATTGGTGTCATGTTGTCTGGCCGGTGTAATAGGATGATAGTTTTGTTCTAAAAATCTACCCTTGAGGAAACCGTTACGAAGATTATTACAATTTGTAAAAACAGTGACAACAACTCCACCACCATTGTCTACATAGTCGGCAATGACATCACCCATTAATTGACCATCTAAAAAGGCCGATGAGTTGTAACTATAAATTAAAATGGCTGTATATTTTTGAAGTTCTTCCAATGTTGGTATTCTCTTTTGTGCATAAAAACTATCAACATTTCCAATACCAACTGATCTTAATTTTGAACAAATATCATCCATACATGTTGATTGTGATGATGGTCCTCCTAATACTAAAAATGATGACTATTATTATTTAATTATGATTAGTATAGGTGTGTATTAAATATATATTATTAAACTTACTTTTCTAAGATTATAATATTTCCTCCAAGAAGTTTCAAAGGGTGGTCTATAAAATCTTTTCAAAACTGGATAATTCCTATAACATATTTTTCTAAAAATACCTTCTTCTTCACAAAGTCTTTTCCACAATGAACATACATAATAACTTTGATATAAATCTTCAACGTTTAAATATTTGAAAATTCTAACCAACACTTCTTCAGGTAAACAATTAATTAAACCAGATTGAGTTGTATGAAATATGGGTGACGACACCATGGGTGAACTATATCTTTGTTTAATGTATGTATAATCCATTGGTGAGTATCCCGGTGATTCTAAATAGGGTGAGCTAGACACACTTCTAACTAGTGACTGTTGTAAATGTTGATGATGATTTAAATTTTGTTGTGATTGATTTAATTTTAACCCTGATATTTTGGAATATGATTTAATTTGTTGTTCATCTTGTGATTTAAAATAATTTGGATGACTATTATTATTATTATTGTTGTTAAATAATTCTAAATTTGATGATGATGAAGATGTTGATGTAGTTGAAGTTTTGGGTTTACTTGTTGTTATACCTTTCATTTCAATGTTATTATTATTATAGCTATTATTGATTTGTCTAACAAATTGTTGAGACTGTTGTGGTATTCCTTGATAAATCATGCTATTATTATTATTATTTTGATTATTATTTCTGTTATTCATTTTTAATTTCTATGTACAATAAATATGTTGTTGTTGAGGTTGATAAATATATATAGGTGTGTATTTATAAATTGAGATGTCCAAAACTACAATTCATATATCATCGTATTATTTGGTTGGGAAATTTCTTTTTTTTTTTTTCTTCTTCTACTCCTTGTTTGACAGATAGTAAATTTACTTTTAAAAGTTAAACTACTATACTAAACTTGAAGGGATTGAATAATTGATATTGTCTATGAACCTTCTTTAGTGGATACAAACTCTTGATAGCTCTTGAATTTGAAATACACTGAAAAGCAGTTGATTAGACAGTATATTAAATAAAGTCTATTTCCATTAATTTTAATTAGTAAACAAAGTTTTTAATTTTTTTTTGCTGCTGTATCTTTTATAAATGGGTATAAATTGGTTGTTTTAGCTCTTTGAAAAAATAAAAGCACACACAATAAAAATGATAGATTAGGGAGCAGTAATTGAGAAACTCCCAATCATATACAATTAAGGTAAACTAAAAAAGAAAATAAATAATATAAAATAAAAATTAAAAAAAAACACAACAACTACAACAACAACAGTGGATGGAGGTTGATTAAAGATTTGTGATTGTTGTGTTGTACTGAAAAAGAACCTTTTTGTTAAAAAAATAAAATTTAATTGGTTTTGCAACACACTCCCTCTCTGTCACACACACAAAACACATTAGCACACAAAACACAAACACGCACTCCCACATAGATACACACACACAAGTTGCTTTCTATAGTAGAGATTTAGAGATAAACCATATCGCCCACCCACCTCTGATGTTGTTTTTATGTTGTGTGTGTATTGAGCGTTTAAAACATGAATCCCCCACCTCTTTTTAACTCCACTCCACAGGTTTTAAAACTTTTTAATATGGATAAGTTGATATTAACCATTTTAATTGATATGAAAAGAGAATGTGTGTGGTGTGAGTGAAGGGTTGGTGTGTTGTGGTTGAAGAAAAAAAATTTGAAGTGAGTGTTGGGGGTGATTGAAAAAAGAGTTTTAAAAACAAAAAAAAAAAAAAACAATTACAACACACAAATAGGGGTAAAGGAATAACAATAGTAAAATGAGGGGATAAAAATGGGTTGATAGGCCCAACCTTTACATGGGCTTTTTTTAGAGTTTTTTTAAAATTAATCAATAAAACTAAAAAAGAAAATAGTGATACCATATAAAGAGTACTACTAAATATAAACACAATGGAACAAAAATAGAGCCAAAAACAAACATAAAAAAGGATAATGCATTATATCAATTTCTTTTTAAGGATTTACATTATCTAAACCAATCATTGTGTAAATGATTAATTTAAAAATAAACACCCGAAAAAGTAAAATTGAATTTTTAAAAAACTATGAACCATGATATATGGGTTTTTTTCAATGTGTAATTGAAAAAAAATATTAAACAGAGATATACGAGTATAAATCTGTTAAATGTTTTTTAATCCTTTTTCATCTACTATACCTTTAGAAATCACTTGAAAAATAATTATGATACTGTCTTTTTTTTCCTATAGATCTTGAAAGAAAATAAATGAAAAAAAACTATAAAGCTTTTTAGTTGAATGCTCTGCTGTTGCTGCTGCTGCGTTATTCCAATAAATAATAAAATATTAATAAATTGTCTTGCTATTCCTGTTATTATATCGCGCTACACTACTAATACAAATAAATACAAAACAGATATAAAAACACCAACAATATAAAAGGTGAAATGGAATAAATAAAAAATAGGGAAAAAAAATAAAAATAAAAATAAAAAAAACACAATACAGGTAGGTTATTGAATCTATACCACAAAACACAGCAATGTAATTAATCCTATAGGTGTGCAAAGTTTGTGTTATTGATTAGTTGCTATGAACAAACACACCAAAAAGTGTGCAACAAGGGGAAGTAATGGAAGCTATCAAGAGATGAAAAAGGAATAAAGTGACTATACACACACATACACACACAAAACAAACAAGATATTTAAAAATATTATACTTTTGGTGGTGGATCTTTTAAATGTAATTGATTTCAAATGTCGTATGTGGAGAAAAAAAAAAAACTATTAAAAATCACACCACGCAACCACACGAAACTTGACTCTTTTGCACTACTACTAATGAGTATTACTAAGAGTATTGTTTCTCAATATAGTCCCCACTCTCTTATCTATCTGCAGTGTATTTGTTTTTTTAAAAATTAAATTTCTAATTTTGGATATTTTAGACTGATATGGGGTTAATTTGTTTTAAATTACTGTAGTCACTTTTAAAATCTTGTTGTGGGGTTGATATTTGGTAATAGTGGTTTGAAAAAGAATAATGTGTATGAGTGTGTGTATAGAAAAAATATTTTACTATTACCACACTAATCGCATTTTTAAAATTTGGTGTGTGGGTTAAGTATTTGGTATATGCGCGTATTTCATTGTCCAAATATGATTTAAAAAAAAAAATACAAAAATAAATATAAATAAAAAAAAATTAAAATCATATTAAAGTAAAACAAATGAACTCTCTTACTTGATGATTCTTGTTTCTTTGAAAAGTTGAGATTATATATACAATTTCATGAAATTATATATAAATACAAAAATATAAATAATAATAAATAACAAGACTTTTTTGAAAGAAAAGAGGAAAAAAAAAATAGAAAACGAAGATAATCCTCTGACTTTCTATTTTCTAATAAGTTCTAGCAGTAGCCAACGATAGATCTACATTTTTGGAAATTCTTTCCAATTTTAATATTTGCATAAATTCAATTAATTTATTTTATTATTTTTTTTGAATTTTTTTTAATTAAACTTTTTTTTTTTTTATTTTTTATTAAAATTAAAAATATGCGTGTCTCTTTATTCGGTGCGGTGCGGGGTGTGAAATGAATAAATAGGCAAAAAGCTTTTTTTAGAAGGAAAAGATCTAAGATTGTATTTACTTTTTCATCTCAAGATATTTGATTTGTTTGATTTTACTAAAATAATAACAACAATTTGAATCCTAAAGATTTTCTTTCGTAATCCCTCTGTTTCTATTTTGGTAAAAATTGGTTTTTATTTTTTTTATTTTGTTTTGAAATTCAATTATTATCTGTACAGATACACTGAATGTCAATGTCATTATGGATGGTAGAGATGTAAAGCAACAACAACAACAAGATGATCAAGATGTTGATATTGATGATGATGATTACTATAGTGTCGAAGATATAGATTTCGATGTTGTCGAACAGGAACAACAAGATCATGATGTTACTATATCAGAACAACAACAACAACAAGTATATACAACCCCAGACACAATCGTTGATCAAGAAGTAACAGGTGATGATTCTTACAACTATGATGATGACGATGACGACAAAGAAAAAGATTCAGATCAAGAGATAGAGGACAGTATTAGTAGTACTGAAGATGAAGAAAAAGAATCATCATCAAAAGCAACAACCAAAGATACTACTATTCCTCTCCTACCAGATAGAGAAAAGGAGGAATTATATTCAATTCTTTCAAATCATTATTTTAGACCCTCAATTATCAATAGACTAGCAATTACAAATAAGATATCATCAGAAAGAGTTAGATTTATGTTGAGAAATAACTTTCAATTGTAAAAAAGTATGTGATGTGTTGGTCATTAATATTAAAAATAAACCAGTTCACATCAAACAATAGTGTATTGTTTGACAGAATATTCATATTCAATATTAATTAGTCACTGTAGTTTTCTTTATAATGTTCTTGTTCTTTATTCTTAATTTAGTTATTGCGCATTCATTGTGTTTGTGATATTTTTCATAAATACGATGAAGGTGTCGTCCCAGGATCCACCTTTTTTTAAAAAAGATTTTTTTTGATAAAAACCAAATTTTTTTCATTTTTCAGTTATTTCAGCAGTTTTTTTTAGTGGAGAAAATATCTTGGTGTCCCAAAGCGTCAAAACCTTTCAGAATAAATTTCATATCAGACTCTGCTTGGTTTCACACAAATCTTTCTTTGTACAGGGTTTGTTTTTTTTTTTTATTTTTTTGACACTTTTATTTTGAATTTCAACTGGGGTGGGGGATGAATTTTTGATTTTGTCATCTTATTCAGTGTGTGATTAGTTTGTTTGCCTGTATATTTATTATTTTACTGTTTTTGTAGTGGTGATTGTATATGTATGATTTATTTGTATTATTAACACTGGGTGTGTGAATTTAATTTGAAATATTCCTATTTATTTGCTTTTTTTTTTTTTTTTTTTTTTGTGTAAAAACAACACAAAATAACCAATCATCAGAGGAGATTATCAAAATCTACTAGAGTAATAATAGTAATAGTAATAATAATTTGATTGGGTTTAAAATGACATTTAATGACGCAGATGGCAATGATAAAGAGTATTTTAATAGTAAAAGTAGTTCCATTGTAATAACATCTGATAATCCATCAGCCAAAGAAGAGTATAATCTCGATGGATCATCACAATCAAGTCAAGATCTTTCTCAAAACAATATTAGTGAAAATGAAGTGATTATTGAAAAGGAGAATAAAACTCCTGGCACCACCAGTGGTAGACCTAAATTTCTAAAAGACATTATATTGGTTTATTTATTTTATTCGATTTATATTCTTGGTGCTTTTGTTTATTCATTTTTTATTCCAAATATGCTTCAAGAATATGTTAGAGCCAAAAATCCAGAATTTACACAAGAAGAAGTTCTTTCATTAGCTTCTCATTACAAAAGTTTTTCAGATGCCGCTCCATATCTTTCCACTTTTCTCTTTGGCCCTTTATTTGGCGTTTTATCAGATAAGTAAGTCTTTGTTATTTTGATCATTTTTTATAAATCTCTAATTTTAAAAATTGAATCTAGATTTGGAAGAAAAAAAAATATTTTGGATCGTTATTATTACTCAAGGTAAATATATCTATTTATTATATTAATTAATAATAGATATTAATTTAATTATTCTTGTTATAATTTAGCATTTGATTTATCAACAGCTTTAATATCATATAAATTAAAAAATTTGGTTTATTTTTATGTTGGTCACACATTATTTTCAATTCCCGGTATTATTGGACCAACAGTTTTATCATATGTTGCAGATATTACTACCAAAGAAGAGAGACCAAAAATCTATGCAATGGCCGGTGCACCAATGGGTCTAGGAGTTGTGCTGGGTCCTTTGGCCGGTGTTGCATGTCTTAAAATTAGTATAACCACACCACTGTATTTTGCTTATCTTGTTTTAGTTATTGTATCAATATTATGTGTATTTTTAAAAGAATCAACAGACCTCAAGAGTGAACAAGAAAGAGAATTACTCAAGAAACAAAAAAAGATTATCAATCCATTTGTTTTGATTAAAAAATTGTTTTCTCAAAGCAAATATGTTATTTATGTAACACTACTTTATATAACATTCTCTTTTTGTTCCGCTGATCTAAATTCAACATACTTTATGTATACCCAAATCCGTTATAATTGGTCACCAACATACAATGGTTACTATATCTCCTTTTTGGGTGTAATGGTCATATTTTACAGTGGTTTCATAATTCCACATGTAGTACTTAAAAGATTTTGTATGTATCAACTAATAATAATAATAATGGTTAGTATGAATTATGATGTTAATATTAATATTTATTATTTATAGCTGATAGAAAAACAATTTCATTTGCATTTTTAATGAGTACATTAGTACATTTTGCTTATGGATTGGCGGTAAATCAATATATTTGGATTGGTTGTCTAATATTTGGTGGATTTACATCTGTTATTTTAAATCTTACACAGGCATTAATTTCAAAATCAACACCACCTGAAATTCAAGGATCCATTTTAACAGGCGTTGCATCAGCTGGATCCATTGCATCATTTTTAGGTACATTGATTACTCAAAATATTTTTGCATATTTCATTTCCAATCGTGCACCTACCTATCTTCCAGGCTCGAGAATCTATTTACCAGGCACTCATTTCTTGATCGACGGTTTTATTGTATTTTTAACTTTTTGTGCTTCTCTTTTGATTTGGAAATATTATCCAAACCAATTTGGTAAAAATGCAATCACTAAAAAATCTACTCCTGAAGAAGAGGAAAAATTACTTGTAAATTAAAATAAAATATGTTTATAAATATATCAATTATTTTTATCTTATTACCAAGAGATGAGATCTTTCATAGTGCTGATCAAATTTAAAAATAATTCCTGTTTTTAAAACATTGCCATTAATTTTTTTTAAAAGATTTTCTAAAAAAACAAAATTTTTTTCACAAATAACGATGTAGCAATAGTAATGAAACATAATAGATAATAGACACCACATGAATGAACAACTCTCTGTATAGATCGGTTTTTGGTAATCTATATTTATCAACAAAGATATTCAAAACAGTACATCAACTACAGTTGGATAAAAATATCTTTTTCCGTCCGATGCCGTTGTTTTCTTATACCCTCACTCATTTTAAAATGAAAACTTCATTCCTTTCATCATAATTTAAAATTGAGTTTATGTTTGTAATTAGTGCTTCATTTTCTCTTAATCAAATCGTGCATTTAATATAATTTCTTGAGACTCTTTGGCACAAAACATGTTCGCGCCAAAAAATTAATTTCAAAAAAGAAAAAAAAATATGCAAAATAATTGGAATTTTTAATCTCATGCAATAACAATAATCCACAAATACTTAATAATGATAATAGAATTATATAGAGAGTTGTTTAATAATATATTTCTATCAAAGGAGATATTTAAACATGTACATCAAATTCAAATGGATCAATTCCATCACAGTTTTAAATATAATGAAATCGTTGATGTAGCTTGGATGTTAAAGAATGGTCATGTGAAATTACTTTTAGATAAAATAAATAATAATAAAAGAAATCAACAACAACAATTATTATATGTTTCAAGTAATTTATTTAGTACTCTTTCCCCATATATAGATATAGAGACATTTGTTTACTTGTTTGAAAAGAATAAATATAAACAGTTGGTTTCCTACTTTTCATCTTCAGAAAGAAAAATGGATAAAAGTCAATTAGAAAAAATCAAATACATGTACGAAAATGGGTATGGTAAAGAAATCGATGTAAAAGATTTTGATATCTTGGATACCGACATCAGTGTCTTTGAATACTTGGTAGAAAAAAAGCGCTTCCAACCAATGGATCCATTGGTGTTGCTTGAAAAGATTGTATTGGATTTCCAGTTTGACCATTTCAAATCTATGGAAAAAACAAGACAATTGGTAAATGATATTATTGATGTCATTTTTAAACACATTCCTTCAGTGCCAATATCGATAGAAAATGCAAAACATGTTATCAATACTTTAATAGATAATCCAACCCGTGATGGAATCAAGAAACTAATTAAAAGTAGCTTTAGAGGACCAGTTGAAAGCAACCCCATCTATAAAAGAGTTTGTGAAAAGACATTGAATCAACAAGAATCATTCAAAAGACAATTGGCTCAACAAAACTATTCACCTGGCTTGCAATCCTTTGATTCATTGTTTAATAAAAAAGCAGCCAAATATTGGAGATCATGGGCAGAGAAGGGTGAAGATGAATTCTTTTGTCTCTGGGAAAAGTATCAAAGTCGAATTCGTGTTGAATATGGCCATATAAGATTTCATACTACTCAAAAGAATTTTGATGGTCACTATGATTGGGATCAGAGTTTTCTTTATAGGAGAGAAGATGACATTGCTCAATGTATAGAAAAAGTCGCCTTGGTCAGTGGAAGTCTAAAGATCATAGACTTTATTAATCGCAAAGGATGCTCACTACCTCATCTCAGTCTTGACAGTATTTATTATCCCAGATTTTATAAAAAAGTAATGCAAAAGTCATTGACACAACAAGACCTTGACCTCATTGAAAATATGATCGGTACGGAAGAGACTAAATTAACAACAAGATTCGAAACACTATCCAAGATAGAGATATTATCTGCGTGCTGCACTATTGGCCATGTTGAGCATTTTAAATACTTTTTCACTCGATTCCAAGGTTCAATGGATGACTCCGATATATCACAATTGTTTGGATTGGCCCTCTCCTCCAAGTGCTCCAAGATTGTCAAAATACTAGAATCACACGGATATAAAATCATTGACAAGAGACAAAGATTTATGAATAAATTTAGCATATACAGTGGCCAACATGTAAGTTCTCTTATCAAGTATGTTGCTCAATACATCGAAGCCACCGCTCAAGATCAAAAAGAACACGTATGTTTAGAGTTATTGAAATCTGCATTGGAACACAACGATAACATTGGTGTCAAATTTTTATTCAATCATCACTATTATCCATCAATGTTGGATGACACTATGATTGATACCTATTCAAAGATAGGTAATATGGCCATCATTGATCATATCAAGAATAATAGTAGTAAAATACCTGTGGCCACTGTAAATAAATTCTTTGTCGACCTATTCATAGTTTCAACCAATGCAAGAAACAACTTGACATTGGTATCTTATCTCAACGATAATGATTGTCTAAAGACATTGGATCAAGAAACAAAATCCAAACAACTTGAACTGATGCGTCCACTTTTTAGTACATCAAACCATGTTGATGCCAGATATGGCCATGTATCAATGATGCATTTAATCGATAGCAAAAACTATGTTTCTATTGAACCTTTTATTCAAGCACTAAAAGAACATCCTCATCAAGCCGTTGTGATTGAATATATTTATTGTAATCAAAACAAGTTTCAAGAACCTGTATCATTCCAACCTCTTTTTGATACAATGATCAAAGAAAACAAAGATTTAAACAAGTATATCAAGATGTTGGGTTTATTGATCAGTAGATATGGATGTAAATTAAATGATACTCATTTCCAACATCTTGCTAAATATGACGATGGTTTGTCTTTATTTGGTGTTGTTCCAAATACAAATATTCATTCCAAATCAAACATAACCGAGAATAGACCTTTGAAAAAACAAAAACAATAACTAAATAAACTAAAATTAGAAATCTAGAGATTGTGTATTATCCCGACTCATGAGTCTATTTGCACCCCACCATACACTTTTTTTCAGATGGGGTCATTAAAAACTGATTTTATTTTTTATTTAAAATATTAATTTTTTAATTTTTGGTTCATCGCAGAAAAATTAATTAGTATTTTAAATTAAAATCAAAGAGGGGGTATAAAAGATGAGAAAGAAAGGATTTTTTCTTTTCATTTCAACCACTCTCTATTACTACAATGATGGGAGAGATATTTAAATCAATATTTTTAAACAAATATTTAAGAGAAAAGATCTATGATTGTTTACGCAACAACAAAGTAGCAGCTATTAGTTACAAATATGAAGATATAGTAGATGTAGATTGGATGCTCAAAAACAAGCACTTGGGCTTGTTAAAGGAAAAGTTAAAACGTGGTTTTATATTATCAGATAGTGTTCATTTATCTAGTTCTTTGTTTTCGTTCATTGCCAATACAGACACTCAGCTCTTTTTAATGTTGTTTCAAAAAAACAAATACGAACATATAGAATATTGGGACACAAACATCAATAAAATTGTATCTCATTTACAAAACTTGGAGGTACTTGAATATATGTATACACATGGATATGCGAGAGAATTGTTTCACTTGCAATTGGATGAAATCAATTTTTCAATAATCAAATATCTCGTTGATAAACGTTGGTACACTGTCACTGCATCATCTTTAATAAATTATTTTCACTACAAGAATCATTGGTCAGAGAATAGTAAACAAATTATGGATCTTATTGTAGAAAATATTCCTTGTCCTCTTTCTCTTGAACAAGAGGCTCAAATAACTAGAATCTTATCAAGATATAGATCAACTACATTCTTTGAAGCCTTGTCTCCTCTTGTTACAGATACTATAGAACCAAATCATAAAAGAATTAAAGTAGATAATCAACCAGCTGTAAATTTTAATGACATAAAAGAGATTTTAGAAAAATATCCAGCACCAATTTCAATACAAGATGCAAGACTTATTCTTTCAAATAATAGCAACCATTCTATTCTCTACTCTGATACAGAATCATTATTTCAATTATTAGATAGAGGATTAGTATTGGATGAAAAATGTTTTGCGGATAGTATTAAAGTTTCAAATAATCAAGTATTTTTTGATCTTTGGAAAAGATTTGAAAATAAAATTAGAGTAACATTTACATCAATCTATTTTACTCTCAAAGATCAAGATATTTCAAATTACTCTGATAAAAAATTAAAAAGAGATCCATTTATTAAAGATATTGGTAATGAAATTGTAAAAAGTTGTTTATTGAAACCAAATTTGCCAATTATAGACTTTATTCTCTCTTGTGGTTATGGTCAAATTCAAATGAAACGTTTAATATCCAAAAAGTATTCTTTTTTCAAAGACTTGGTTCACCTTATTTGCCAACAAGACTATGATATTATTTCAAATATCTGCCAAAACTATGACAATGTATTCACTAGATATGAATTCCTTTCTTATTGTTGTGAATTTAATGAAATTGTTGCTTTTAGTCATTTCTTTCCATTGTTTAAAGATCACTTGTCTTTTAATGAAATTTCTCAATTACAAGAAAAAGCTTTTAGATCAAAACTCAATTGGTTATTTTATGAAATTCTCGAACCTTTTAGAAAGTTGCTTTACTATCAAAAGTCCAAATTTTTTTTCACCTATTCATTCAAGATGATGATGCCCTATTTATCAACCTTTATTGGAGATCAAATTTCTAGTCGTCCCTCTTTTAGAAATCCCTATCGTTTCTTTTCAAAATTACTCTTAAATGCAATTGGTCATTCTGATTTTGTCGGCGTAAAGTTTTTGTTTAGTCAATTTAGATTCCCATATCTTGAGGAAGATGTCTTGGTAGTAATTTTAACGAGTAAATTATCTTTACCAATCATTGATTATATTTACAAAAATCAAACCTCTATTTTTACATCTCAAGTCAATGTTGCTCTTTTATTCCAATCTATGTTTCAATTATCGATTTATTACAAGAAAACTAGCCTCATCCAATACTTTGTCGAAAACCAAGAGAATTATCATTTGAAAAAAGTTGAAAACTCTGTAAGAGAGATACTTGGTCTTGGCTTTCCATCGATTTATATTTTGAAGCCATACATTAACCACATTCTTGCAGATTATGAAGACTATTTCAAAAAACAATTTACCTCACACAGAGAGTTTATTGATATTGTCTATTTGATCGATTCAAAAACTTTTGATTCCATTCAAGAATATGTTGAATTCTTGGTAGATAATGACAGAAATCATTTATTTAGGGTAAAAATATTGGAATATTTGTATAGAAATCAAGAAACATTTAAAATCAAACCATCTTTTCAACAAGATGTTTATCAAGAGATTGCCAAAGTTCATCCTAGTAAATGTAAAAATATTGGAAAAATGTTAAACTATTTAGGATCTAAATGTGATTGTATAGAATATGGATTATTAAATATTTAGTTATTTTAGAAAATCCTATAAATAAAATGAAAATATTTATATAATTAAATTTATTTGTATTTTTTTTTTTTTTTTTTTAGATTTACACAAATATGAATAATCATTATAGATCATCTGATAGAAAAAGAGAATCTAGTAGGGATAGGGATAATGATAAAAGAAGAAGAGAAACTAGTAGAGAAAGAGATGAAAGATTAAATTATAGAAAAAGAGATTCAAGTAGAGATAGAGATTATGATTATCAAAGAAAAAGAGAAACTAGTCGAGAAAGAGATGAAAGATTAAATACTAGAAACAATTACAGTAGTAGTAGAGAAAGAGAAAGAGAAAGAGGAATGGATAATGAAAGAAAAAGGGAAACTAGTAGAGAAAGAGATGAAAGATTAAATAGATCATCTGATAGAAAAAGAGAGACGAGTAGAGAAAGAGAAAGAGATAATGATTATGAAAGAAAAAGAGAAACT
>AJWJ01000533.1:0-15646 GCA_000277445.1 Polysphondylium violaceum | reverse complement strand
TTAAAATATAAAACCTAAAATAAAATCAATATATGGAGCCGATCCATAAAAATTATTAATTATAAATTAAATGATACTATTAAAAATGTGTATTTGTAATTAACTAATTTTATAACTCTACATTTTTTTATAAAATTCAAAGAAAAAAAAAAAAGAAATATTTTTTTTTAAAGTATATATATATATTTAATGTTGGCTCCACTCAATTGATTTCAAATCGATACCTTCTTGAACCATTTCCCAAAGTGGACTCATATCTCTTAAACGATTGACAGATTTTGTCAATAATTCAACAGTGTAATCAATTTCTTCGACGGTGGTGAATCTACCAATACCAAAACGAATGGAAGAGTGAGCCATATCTTCTTCAAGACCAAGGGAACGAAGGACATAGGATGGCTCCAAAGAGGCAGAGGTACAGGCGGAACCAGATGAACAGGCAATATCTTTGATGGCCATCAACAAACTTTCACCCTCGACATAGGAAAACGATACATTTAAATTACCAAAATAACGAGCTTCTGGATCACCATTGACCTTGACCTCGGGTATATTGTCTTGAATGCCCTTTAAGAGACGGTCATAGAGGAACTTGACCCACACCTTGTCTCTATCCATTTCTTTCATACAAATTTCAGCGGCGGCACCCATACCAGTAGCCAAAGTGGAGGGAACGGTACCACTACGAATACCTCTTTCTTGACCTCCACCAGTAATGATTGGTTCAAGACGTACTCTGGGTCTTCTTCTGACATAGAGAGCACCAACACCCTTGGGACCATACAACTTGTGACCACTGATTGACATTAAATCAATATTCATTTCATTTACATCCATTGGAATCTTTCCAACAGCTTGGGCACCATCGGTATGAAAGAAACAACCTTTTTCTCTACACAACTTGCCAATCTCTTTGAGTGGTTGAACTACACCAATTTCATTATTTACAGCCATAATAGTAACCAAACAAGTCTCTGGAGTGATTGCATCCTCCAATACTTTTAAATCAATCAAACCATTGTCTTTTACTGGTATATAAGTTACTTTAAATCCTTCAATTTCCAAATGTCTACATGTATCCAATACACACTTGTGTTCAGTGACTGTTGTAACGATATGATTCTTTTTCTTTCCGTAAAATCTAGCTACACCTTTGATTGCTGTATTATTTGATTCTGTTGCTCCAGATGTAAAGATTATTTCTTTTGAATCTCCACCAATTAATTTAGCTACTTGCTTTATTATTAAATAAGTAAGTAAGTAAACAAGTATATAGCAGGGGTATGTCTGATAAAAAACAATAACAATGAAGATACTATACACTTCTTGCATTTTCAACCAAATCATTTGATGTCCAACCATAGGAATGGGTTTTAGAGTGTGGATTACCAAAATTTTCAGTATATAAAGGTAACATTGCATCCAATACTCTTGGATCGATTGGTGTAGTTGCACTATTATCAAGATAGATTGGTTTCTTATCAGTTGATGTAGTTGCTGACTTATTTACTGAACTATCTTTATGAAGGGTGGCATAGTTTCTAACATATGATGATGGTGTGAATTTAGTGTTTTTTAAAACTTGTCTAACCAATTTACTACCACTATTTATATTCATATCTGTATCTATATATATTTGAAAACTAAGGTAAAATGATCATATAAACTCAAGAAAAAGATTTAGGGGGGCGGGCGAGTTTTGCAATGAAAAAAAAAAAACTTCACATGAAAAAAAAATGAAAAAAATTTTAAAAAAAACTATTAGTTTTTTTCAAAAAATCTAATTATTTGTTGTCAAAAAAAGAAATGTTTTCTTTGTCCTTTTTTACTTTATTTAGAGCAAGTGAATTAAAATGGCGATAGATATAGATATATAATACTATTACGTGGAAATATGAGTTGATTAATTAATGAATTAATCAATTAGTCACCACCACCTATTTCTTTCTACATTTCAACATTGGTTGATTTCTTTTCAGAATGATTTCTCATTGTATAGTTGTAAATCATGGATACGATATCTGTAATGGTGATAATACCAACGGGTACACCTTTTTCAACCATATGAATTCTGTGAATATTGTTATTGTAAAAGATATTAAACAACTCTGATAATTTACTATCTTTTTCACAGGTAAATATTGGTCTTTCCTATTGTTGTTGTATTATTAGTTTGACATATTCAATCTATTTGTAATAAATATATATCTATTCTACACTTACTTTAAAGTATAAATTTAATGGTAATGAGAGTTTATCAAGATTACCAGCGGCAGCTTTAATATCATGAATTGAAATATTACCGACAATATGATTCTTGTCATCAACAATTGGCATACCATAGATATTTTGTTTATGAATCTCTTGGAATGCTTTAAAAACTGGTTCTTTTTCATTGATTGAGAATACTTTGGAGAATGAATGTAATCCATAATCCTTTTCTAACATTTTAATCTATATTCATAGTATGATTAGTATTAATTCATATTTGTTTAGTAAATATTAAACTTACATCTTTATCCTCTAATCCACCAAATTCATTAATCTAAATATATATCAAAAGTATTAGTTAGTACTATGTTGTTTAAATTAAATCTTATGAATAGATAAATAATAACATACATTATCTTTAAACCATTTTAATACAGATAATTGGTTAATCATTTCAATTTGTTTAGTTTCATTTAAAACAAAAGCTCTATGAACACCAGTATCAAAATATTTCAGTAATTGTAAGACTGAAGATCTTTTGTCGAGTGTGTGATATGGAAACATTTCTAAATCAGCGACAGAGTTCTTTATTGGCTCTCCAGTTGGTGGAAATGGCATTTTATATAAAATATATTTTAAAAAGTGTTTGAGATCAATGATTCCAACAAATTCATTCTTTTTGACATCATAAACTGGTGCTGATAATTGTTTAATGATAACCTAAATAGTATGTGTTAGTTGATATTTGTAAATAATAATTTTTTTCAATAATAATAGGAATAATAATTACTTGGAAAGCATCTTCAATGGGAGTATCAGTGTTTAATATTCTTACTTTGGTCAAATGGATGGAAGACTGGTTGATTGGAATATTTAGGAATGATAAAATATTCTTTACTGGGTTATTTTTTGGTGAACAAACATTCAAGTTTGATGATGAACTACTTGTGCTTGTCATTTTAGATGTGTGTAATAAATAATAATAATATCTCTATATTTGAGTATATGGGGTGAGAGTTAAATTAAAAAATCTAAAAAATAAAGAAATTAAACAAAAACACTGTGTGTGAACAAAAAAAAAATAAAACTTTGCCAAATTTTCTAGATTTTCTGTTTTAGGCAATGGTTTTATTTGGTGTAACATAGGAATAGGATGTTTGAGTTTTGTTTTTTTTACATACATAAATTTCCTTTTTCGTTCTAATTAATTGATTTGTTTGTAATCAAGTGGTGTCACAGAACCTAGTGCCCATTTTATATTTAAATAACAAGAAAAACAATAATATAGAAAATATTAAAATTTAAAATTAATTAATTTTATTCTCACAGCATTTGCAAAATAGAAATAGATTATTGGATAGATTTCACAAAAATTCTATTTTTATGTTTTTTCTTTTTGCATTGACCAAATTAAAATGAGTGGGTGAGAGAATTCAGAAAGGGGGGGTAATTTTATATATTAAAATCATTTTCACACATTTAATTTTAACACATGTGTTATCATGTGAAAATAAAGTAAAATTTAAATTATAATCATTTGCACACATAAATATGAAATTGATAGTGGTAATAGTGTATATATTACTGTTGGGTAATATTTGCAGCAGGGTAGAGGGTGCAACACAGTATGTAGATGATCGCGTGTACCCGCTGCCAAGAGGCTACGAGTACGGCACCTACTCGCAGGATTGTTTGTATTTTGACTCGGGGACAATTCAATTTGATTTCGGCGATGACTGGACGCAGCTAGAGAAGAAACATATCAACGCGTTTTTTCTAAATGTGTTGGCCATGTTTCCTGCCTCTGAGCCAGCTACATTCAAGCCTATCGCAGGCAAAAATGTGACAATAGATATTGCCAAAACGCCTGCACACAAGAATGTGACAAAGAATCGAGATCATAAATACTATGACAGCATACCGATGGGTGACAACGAGCACTACGAGATACGCGCAACAGATGGCTCGTTGAGGGTGTCGGCCAGCAGCGTGTTTGGGGTGTACCATGCCTTCAAGACACTGTTGAGCGTTTCGGTCATCGCTCATGCACCCATGAATGACCGCACCCTGTTTTCTAGTTTTTGTGTGCCACATCTGCCTCTGCGTCTGGTAGACTCACCTCGATATGGGTATCGTGGACTTCTGTTGGACACCGGCAGAGCATTTTACCAGGTCTCTACAATCAAAGCTATCATTGATGCCATGTGTTTACTCAAGATGAATGTGCTGCATTGGCACATCACCGATGACCAGTCCTTCCCCATCGAGATGCCTCAACCCTATAGAGATAGCTTTGAAAAGGCTGTCTATCACGTGGGCTTTCTCCACAACAAATTAAAGACTCCTCCCGGGTACTACTCCAAAGCAGTGTTTAAAAACATTGACAGATACGCCATCTCGCGTGGCATCAGAATCATCCCCGAGGTCGATATGCCCTCGCATGCTAGATCGTGGGGTATGGCCTATCAAAACCTCACGGTCAAGTGTCCCGAGTATCTTAAGAGCAAGTACAACTCGTTGAACGGCGACTACACCTACAACGTGCCCCTAGACATCTCTATCCCATTTACATACAAGATCATCACCAACATCCTCACACACATAAAAGAGTCGTTCTCAGACCCCTACATCCATCTGGGCGGCGACGAGGTCTCTAAAGAATGCTGGTATGAAGACAAGGCCATGTTGAAGAGAATGGCCGCCAAAGAAGAGGGCCTTTACAGCAACCCCGAGACGTTTACCAGCTACTTTTTCAAGCAACTCAAAAAGATCATTATCAAAACTGTGCCCGACAAGACCGTGATGCTCTGGGAAGATATCATCCCCATGGTCACCGACGCCCTCGTCCACGACGTGTCACAGGGCGACAAACTCGTGTTCCAACTGTGGAAAGGCACAGACACCCTCGCATTTCTCAGCAACCAGCCAAAGAAACGTTTTATCTATAGCTACCAAAACTATTTGGATCCTTCCTACCAGCAATGCAAATCCTTTATCGACTGCTACAACCAGACCTCACTCGACACCAACGCCATGCTCGCCTCGTCAAATCCCCAAATGCTCGGCATCGAGGCCTGTGCCTGGGAACTCGTCCCCCAGAGCGACACAGTCTACTCGCTCGAAATGAATGGCGATGCCAAAGAACGTTCCTTTAAAGACCGCGTATGGCATCGTCTCATTGCCATTGCAGAAAAGACTTGGAGCCATCCCTATCCACTCACCAATGACAAGCCAAACATCAAATCCATTGTAAAGAGGGCTAAAGTGATCTCCAGCATATTGGATCACGCACTAAAGAATCACATGATTGACAACCAACCTCTTATCAATTTAAAAACAACAAATTATAGAGTTGATAATTACAACAAAGAATTTAATTAACTAATCATGAATCTATAGACTATTCACTAAACTATTCGCTAAACTAAATAAAAAATAAAAACCTGTAAAGATTTTTTTAAAACTTTTTTTTTTTGTTTTTTTTAATTTTTTCTAAAAAGGCTCGACCACAAAATTAATTCATTTGTTTAAGTTTCATACTCTTTTAGCACCAACACACATCGCATAAATTTGAGATAATCTTTTAAAAAGAGATACAGATCACTAACCATGGATACACATCCAGTTGGTAGTAATAGTAATCACCACCACAATAACCATAATAACTACAACAACCACAATAATCACCATAATCACCATCATCACAATAGTCATGGGAGTAATCAACAACAGCAACAGCAACAGCAACAACAACAACAACAACAACCAACACCAAATAAATTTACATTTCATGATATTTATGAAACTTCACATGGCGATGTTGTATGTATTATCTAAGCAATTGTTATTTTATTATTAATATACTCATTTAATATATACAAAAGTTTATTATATCATCATTATCAAATAGAAAAGATACACAGGTCATTAGAATCGAGGGAAGATGTGGGATGATGTTATTTGAAGGTCTACCAGGTGTAGATTTATTTCCAAATCATAGACAAGCTGCTACATACTTGCAAAAGAAATATATATTGAAATCTAAAATGTATTTATAGGATATAGAGATAGATTATAATATAGATATTAATGCAACACACAATATTATAGGAGAGTATTTGCAATATTGGGATATATAATATCAGAGAAATCATCTCATTTACTTGTAGCGACAAAGATTAGAAATGAAGGTGATCTACTAGGTATTCATACCATTAATACAATTATTGAAACTGCATGGATTAAAATAGAACTATCATATCTATCGTCTTTTCAATCAAACGAAGCACAACAAATGGATGAAGCATGGGTAACGACATTAGTCGACGAAAAATCAATAGATTCTTCGTTTTCTTCTTCATCAACTCCAATCAATAATAATAGTAGTGGTAACAATAATAATAGCAGCAGCAGTAGTAGCAATAGTAATAGTGGTAGTAATAGTAATTTAGGCAGTTGTTATATAAACACAGAAGAAGTATTGCCTACAATATCATATCCACACCAAACTGGCACAGGACAAAAAGCAACAACCAATGAAAGTACAGCTAAAACTATTATCAAAGATTTGGAAATGTTTCCATTAGAGGGCACACACTTCTATTGCGAAACGTTTGATTTAACCAATTATTTCCCGTCGAATCAAACGACCCCCTATCAGTATTGTTCAGAGTTTACATGGAATGAATGGCTGAGAAAACCATTTGAAAACTCTTCGCTATCACATCTGTGCGTAGTATTGCTCCAGGGATACACATTGATTAAACCCATACCCACACTAAACATCTCGATAGCATACATTATGAAACGATCAAAATTGAATCCAGGCACTCATTTCTACGCACCAGGTATCAATGAGAATTCAAGTCCTGCAAACGAATATGAATGTGAAACAATCATGTGGAAGGTGATCAAAGACGTCGGTAGAGGTGCTAACAAAGGATCCAAGTACTTTCACCACCACCGTTATCATCATGACGAAGACTATGATAAAGAACATGATCATCACGGCGACGAAGACTATATCGATGAGTTTCATCATCCAGACGATGTGTATGTCAAGTGGACAAACCACATTATCAGAAGAGGTACAGTACCTCTCTGGTGGAGAGCATTTAGCAAGAACCAAGGTAACGAAATCGAATTATTCCTCAAAGACAAAGGCACAGAGAATCCAAATCCATTTGAAAAGACTGAACAATACTATCAAAACCTGCTCAACAGATACAAACCATTTTACCAATACAACAAAGTAAAAAATAACAGCAATAATAATAACAATAATAATAATAACAATGGAGGCAGTAATAATACCAATAGTAGTGTTCATCAAAATCTTCATTCAAGTAATACAAATCTAGATAATATAGGAGTACCGGAAATACAATTGATTAATTTACTAAAACAAGACAATGATAAACAAGAATATTATTTATCAAAACTCTATCAACAATCATGCGAATATGTCATGTCGATGCTAAACGTTGATCTTTCAATCCACCAATTTGATTGGACCAATACATTGAAAAACAACAACAACTCTCTAGGAAAAACAGTATCTATGCTGTGGGATAACACAAAACAATCTTTGGAAAGTTCAAACTATTCTTCAGGTTTAATTAAAATTTCAAACTCTGATGACTCTTCAAAAATTCCATTAAATAATAATATCAATATGAATAATAATAATAATAATAATAATAATAATAGTAATAGTAATAATATCGATAAACAATCCAACAACAACAATAATAATAACAAAAAATTAATATTTTTAAAATATAATCCTCAAAAAGAAATCATTAGATATAGTTGTTTGGATTCATTGGAAAGAGTCAATCTTGCAATATTTTTCAATAGTTTTCAAATTATCACCACCATGGGGCAACATTTGGGGATTAGTCAATTATCAGAATTGATTGGATTTGGTCAAATTCCAATGGATTACTTTGCGAACACATTCAAGAATTTAAATTTACTTTCTCCTCTAACAGAGATATTTATATCAAGTGCTGATATATCTAGTATTCTCTATCAAAACAACACATCTCAACAAAGTACTGCAATGAAAGAGTTTTTAGTAAATAATTCAGGTGGTGCCTCATTGGTGAGTCACCATCATTTGCTCAGTAGTCAACGAAAATACCAGAGTACACATAATGACGAGTATAGAAGTTACCAGTATTTGCTGCTGTTGGGCAACTGTCCTACGGGCTCGGTGGGCGATTGTCAACGTTTGTTTCCGTTCAACTCTAGTATAGGAAAAGATATTTCACCCTATTGGATATCGTCTGCCCCAAGCAGTTGTATAAAGTATTTGCCTACACTATTGAAAAACACTTCGACACCATCACTGAATCCGTCGATCCTACTTCGAGACATTGACGATGATTTTTGTTGGATAGCACCCAAAGAAGACCATAGTGCGGAGGTTACCATATTTCTTGGTCAACCATCGATTGTCGGTGAAATTTGTCTCACTATGGCACATGGCACCAACACAGACACCTATCCCGATACTATGGATGTACTGATTGGCAATTACTTGAATGAGACCACCATGGTGTTGCAGGATATCTATATACCCAGATGCACAACCGGCACCAAGCTATCGTTTGTCTTGCCCAAAGGACCTTGGGAGTCGTTTATGAATACTCCATTGTCAAATATAGTCAATAGTGGCGGTGTTTCGTTGGATCAGTATTTTACAAGAATCGTAAAGATAGTATTTAGTGGCAAACATACTCCCCTAACGATTGGTAAAATTGAAGTGTTTGGATACAACTCCAACAGCTTTTTCCACAACAGTCATCTTCAAATCAACATTAATCCAACCTATAGAAATAGTTTTGAACGAACAAATGCAAATATAGGCAATGGTGGAAGTGCAAATTATTCTTCAATCACCTACAAGAATGATATCATTCACTTGATGGAGAAGCAAAAAGATCTCTACCAACAAAGAAATCTTTGTAACGAAAATAGAGTTGTAAATACTTTTATTGATTATCAAGTTGATAACATATTAAATATTTTAACAAGTAACAAGGACAAAAAGAATTCTTTTTCAATATTTGAAAAATTTAAAAACAATAATGATGGTGATGATAGTGATGATGATCAAGATCAAAATGATGACAATAGTAATCAATATAATAACAATCAAGATAATAATATTATACAACAACAAAAACATTATCAACAACAACAAAATAATTTGTCAAAGTCACCTTCACTTGTCGGTTCACCTGAAATTATATCAACCTCCGATGAAATTTTATTAATCAATGATTACGAATCAAAATTAGATTTGGATCAATCCATTGAAACTATTCAAATGAATAATAACAAGAATCAAAATGACTGTTCACCATTAAAACAATATGAAACTTTGGTCAAAAGATTATACAGCTTAAACAATCAAGGAAAGAATACTCTATTCTTGGAGGCACTTGAATTGGAATGGAAAAGAATTCAACTTAAAATTACACCAATGGAAAGAGATTTATTATTAAAACAATTGGCTATCCCTAGTTTTATATTCAATCCCTCTCGCTTTATATTTGAACGTGATGAAAAACTAGAATCCTCTATTAGAAAGAATAGCAAATTCAAATCTAGTATTTGTCAGCATCCACAATGCGGCAAGCCATTGGGTTCTCTAACCTTTTTGGATAAACTCAGAACTCAACAGTGTAGTTATTGTTATAAAAAATTCTGTAGTTCTTGTATCTCTTCGACTCCAATGAAAATCTTTGAATTCTCTACTGCCAAACCTTTTTCCATTTGCAAAATATGTGCCGTTTTAATTCAAAAACAAGAGAGTCTATTTCAAAAAATATCAACATGGAATCGTAGTTTTTATTTGGAGAAAACTAAATTCTCTTTGTCTTTCTATCAAAAGATAATGGCCGATCAATATTTCTCGCACAATCATGTCAACCCAACATTGTACAACATCAGTAGTATTTGTCACACCTATGATTCTCTCAATCAAGCCCTTATTCCTCTTTGTGAGTACCCCAAAGCTGCCATACTAAACTCTATTGAAACTCACAAAAGCTCGCCTCCAATTGAAATTGTTTTGCTGCCCCCAACCACATTACCCCTCAATATGTATTGGTATGCACCAGATAATGTAAACTCTGTTGAGCTTGATATTGTGTTGGCCTATGATTCATTGGTTTACTCGATATCAATGATTACAGATTCTTTGGGTTATTATAGTTTTGATTTACCATCGGTGGAAATTAAAGTTTGTAAAGCGTTTTCAGACGAATATCAAAATATTGGACCTTGGGTTTTACATCCAAACGGATGGAGCTCGAATCCAAATCTAATTATTCAACCACAGTCATGTGTTTCTTTTATCCTCCCAGAACCCATTCAAGCTAGAACCATTTCATTGAAATTCACTTTACCAGCTCTTCCAACTTTTCTAAAGTATGACAATGGTCATAGACCATTTCTTCATTTGGGTAGAATCGCAGTACATGGTATTTTCTCTGATCATCTCACAGATATACCAACCTTTAATTCTATCCAAATGGATTCTACAGATAAAGATCTCTATGAAAATACTTTGTATTCAAATTCAAATATCGCATTGAAGAGAAATCCAATTAAAACAAATATAACTGTTAAATCACCAAAAGTAGTTCACATTAATCTTTCAAATCCAAATTCAATTCGTGGATTTTCTTTAATTATCAACCATGATGATTTTGAAGGTATAAAATCTCAAGTCAAAAGTATAACCATTTCAACCATTTCAGTGAATCAAAAGAATGAATTATTATCTTGTCAATTTGTAAGTTTTTTTATTTATTATTTATTCGAATTTTTATTAATATTTTCTTATTTTCTTACTATAGTTGACTCAAGTTTTAATTCCAAAATGCAGACAAAATAGTACATTGTATTTCGATTTTCCATGTCCTTTACCTCCACTCACTCAATTTATAGTTTGCGAATTTCTTTCAAACTATGGCGGAAAGATAACTTCACTACCAAAACAAATAGCGTTGTATTAATTATTAATTTAATTTATAAAAAAAAAGAAAATAAATAAATATTTTATTCTTTATCTTTTTTTTTTTTTCAAACCAACTCCCATCAAATGACTTGTCTGCATTTATATTTAATTGTCCTGAAACCTTAGACGAAAATACCCAACCACTCGCTCCCCCTCTGCCTCAGAATTATATGAATGAGAAAATGGAGCAAAATTAAACTCTTCTGTTTACCAGCTATTACAAGAATAAATATATTTACAAAAAATTTTATTTTCAAAATAAATAGATATTTAATATGAAATAATAAACGTTATTATATAAAAGGACCAGAGAAAAGAGGAATTGGAGGTCTGGATTTCTTTCTTGTGGCGATCATTTTACCATTTGTTTCTACCTTTAAAGTTTTTAGCAACTCACCGTTATAGAAATGATGAGATTCGTTTTGAGGGATCACCCTCTCATATACACCTCTAAAGTGTTTATCCAATGACAAGTATTTCAAATTTACATAGTTCATAAAAGCCTCTGCATTGTTTTTAGCTCTCTGTTCTTTATCCTTATAGATTAAACTAATCTCCTAATGAAAAAAATATATTTAGTGTTAAAATATGCACACTGCATTGATTATCATAAGCTGTTGTCGCTCAATCTCCTCTACACAAAAACACAACAACAACATATATCCTATTAAAACTTACTGAAAATATTTCGTTATAATGAAGTATAAATGAATTTATAATTAAACTAGAGTGAACCATATTACCCCATCTATCGACTTCATTCTCCCAATGAAATCTCATTAAAGCTGTGGCAAACAAATCACCAATATATTCGGGTGATAGATTTGTTGCTGTTGCATTATCTATTGTAATCTTTCTAAATATACTAAATAGTTTAATCAATATTGCTATATGTAAATCTGGTAAATCTAATATATATGTTTTAAATTGCTCTATTTTTTCAACTTCATCCTGTATATCATCTATAATAGTATGGTCGTCATCATATTGTTTTAAGTTAGAATATATGATATGATACACTCTTTATAACTATAGTAATAATACAAACAATAAACAACAATCCATAATTTATAAAGTTTTTCAGAGAAAATAGAGTCATTAAGATCTCTTAATATTCTAAACACGGTCCATGCGATATCGTGTGGTGTATAAAGATTATCGTTTATATCTCTTCTAAAATCACCAAACGACTGCATTGTTTTTATTCTTGCGTATAATTGTATAATTTTACTTTCATTGCCTTTGTCATCGTACAACTTGTTTTCATTAACTCCATTTTTTTCTAAAGAAGTTAACAAGAAATCTAAATATATAAATAAGATATATATTAATATCTTTTTACTCAATAAAAAAAAAAGACGAGATCATAATTAAAAGCATGATCATCTTACCAAGATATGGAAAGACATTGTTTATTCTAAGAGTTGTCATAATATATTGTTTATAGTATAGTATAGAAAGGAGTGGTTTTATAAAAAACTATACACGTGAAATGTTGCTATTGTACTATAATGTGTGGGATGTTAGTGTGTGAAGTGAGTAGTGTGAACAATAATAATAATGAAAGTGATGATGTGATGTTGACTGAGTATGGTAAAACAGTGTTCAAGTAATAAGCAAATATATCTAAAAACACAACGTATGTGTATGATATTCCAATAATTTTATGATGATATTTGATGATAAAATTTTAATTATCTGAAAAAAACAACGTATGTGAATATCGCGAGGAAAGAAAATTAATTTTTACTCTTTTTTTTTTTTCTTTTTTTATTTTTCTCAATTTTGCAAAAAATCAGCTCGGGGTGATCAAATTTTTAAATTTTTCAGTTTCCCGCACAAAAGAGACTTTGCAAAATCTTGCTCTATCTAGATTCCTTCATTGAATTAAATTTGATGAATCTGATCAAAACTATGGTAAACAAAACCTAATGATAAATTTAAATTTAAATTTATGATGATTTATGATGTATACGTAAATACATTTACAATCAATCATATTCTATTTATTGGGTCGAAAATTTTTATATATGTATATCTATATATTTTTTTGAATTTTTACATTGTTAAAAAAAGTACTCGTGAGTGTGATGGTTCACTTAGGCACATGATTGGTGTGGTTGTTGAGATTGTTGGTAATGTTTATCTATGGCGGTGGTTTCAATATTGTTGGATGAGGTTGGTTTTGGTGAGTAAATTAAATAGTTTTCACTCTGTTGACTTTGACTATAAAGTACATTGGATTGGTCATCTAGAGTACTGATAGAGGAGGCCATGCTGACAGCATTGGTAATACAACAAGAATCAGTGATGGTGGTAAAAGAGGATGCTATGGTGCTATCGAGTGGCTTGTAGTCACTGTTATTTTCAGTTTCATAGAAACTATCTTGATTGATTTTCTTTTCAAACATAGAGGGCGAGGATAGGATATCAATGCTGAGTTCTTGGAGTTTAGATGGAACATTGGCCATATCGACAACGGTTTGCTCGGCATTATCTTGAATTTGTCTGTATTGTTGTTGTAACATTTCGATGTGTCTTCTTGAACGACGATAAGCAATGTGGATGGAATGATTGATAAAAACAAAACCAATAGGACTGGCAACGATACCGATAAAAATAATAGTTTGACTTTGTTTCATAAAACCAACGATAAATAATATAATGGTGGCCAAAACCAAAACAATACCCATGGATCCATATATAATATTAAATTTTGTATAATTGGAAGACAAAGTTTCTGCTTGTATTCTTTCTTGAATTTGTCTTAGGTGTATAGTTCTAAACTCGTCTGTTGTACTTGGTGATGCTGGTGTATTTGGTGTATTGGTGGCTTCATTATTTTCATTATTTTCATTATTATTTGTATTATTGTTGTTATTATTCTCTTGTAATCTTTGTTGATGTTGTTGAATTTGCATCATTTGGCTTGAAGATAAATTAAAATAATCACTGGAGCCCGTTGGGATTTTATAGTTTGTATTATCAAAATTATCTTGATCGCTTGGTAATGAATTTAAATTTGGTTGATAATAAATTGTATTTTCACTACCATTATTTATATTATTATTATTGTTTGTATTTATATTTGTATTTTCTTTTAAATCATTTGAAGAACTAGTTTCTTTAATGATCCTATCGAGTGTATTCATAGGAATTGAATTTGGATTTGATAAAATATCCATTGCTAGTTTTAATTTACTTTTTTTTAAATAAATATATTAATTAATTTGATATATAAACAATAACAATATTGTTGTAATCTAACAAAATTTTAATTATATATATGATTATGAAATTGGAATTTTAATTTAATGAAGAAATAAAAATAAATTATTTAATATTTAAATTTTTGGGGTGTGATGAATGGGGACAACCAAAGAAATGTGTTTGGTGATGATGAAACAACTTGACAATGATGGTGATGACGGGGTACCACATCAACACACATACACACACAATCAGACTGTTGATACAACACACAATAATCAAATCTATTATTTGATTCTAAGATATTTTAAAAATTAAAAAATAAAAACCACTGATATTTGGAAATGTTTACTACTATTATTCAAATGGGGAGAGAAAAATATCATAGAAATGTTTAGAGGGAAAAAAAAAAAAGGCAACAACTAATCTTAGTTTTACTTTTAAAAAATCCAGTATAAGTTTTTTAAACAATTTTGAATAGTTGGTGAAAATTGTGTTGAAACTTTAAAGGGGTGAAACATGTTTTAAATGTGAAAAAAATACACACAACACACACAAACATAAAAACACAGACACACATTTATTTAATGAATGATATGGTAAAAATATATTTTACCCCATCCAAATTTAAAAATAAAATTGGACAGATATATCTTCTATTAGATTTATCCATTTTAAAACATACCACACCACATAAAAACAAACACATTTTATCATAAACACTATGAAATTTTAATTATACATACAATTTTTGTTTTTGAAAAAAAAACCAATATTTTGAGATTAAATTGTTCTCGAGGATAATTTCTTTTGAACTTGATAAATAAATGCATAGCAATGTGGTAAAAATTTTTATTACTGTAGTAATATTTACCATAACCAGTAAATGATGATATTAATATTTCAAGTTTTCAAATTTATGAGGTGTGTGGTATTGAGTGGGTGAATTTGTTTTCAATTGATTACCATAATGGGTGCATGATATGTTTACTACTTTGATCCTTCATTTCTCACTTTGTTCTTAAGTTGAACTCAAATATTTCATCACAAATAAAAATAGCCGAATGTGTCTGTGTATGACAGAAAATATATAGTGATACATTCTATCTTTATAATGCAATTAAATGAAATTTACTATATTTAAAAATTCAAAAAAATTTAAAAAAAAAAAGAAAAAAGAACCTGTATTTT
>AJWJ01000532.1:0-15841 GCA_000277445.1 Polysphondylium violaceum | reverse complement strand
ATGTCGAAGAATTCCACGAGCTCACCATTGTCTTTTCCAAACCAGATAAATCTATCAAATGGTTTGTTGGTAAACAACAAGTGTTCACAGTCACCAAAGTCGGCCATCATCTCCCTGATGCCTATCAACAATATATGTTTTTAGACAGAGGTGGTGATGTTCAAGATGTTTTCCCAGATGATGTAAACGTTGCCTTTGGTACCTTTTCCCTCTTGGACTCTACTTTTCCTCAAAGCTCACCAAACAAAGGTCTCGTTCGTCTTAGTGAATCTCTTTCAGAGTATAGAAATCCTCAGTATCCCGAAAAATTATTGGATTTCTTCGACGAAAAATCTACTATTAGTAATAGACTCTTTGGTCAAGGTAGTGTTTTTGATATTAAAAATATTAAAGTTTATATTAAAACTTAAATATATTAAATAAATTATCGTCATCATTTTCATTATTTATCCTAATACAATCAATATTCTACTTATTATCTATATAAATACGAGTGTTGTTTCTTCATAATATATATTGTTTATGTATTTCGAGGTTTATTCTGGAGCTCTATTCTATTTATTTATCAAACAATAAAGATGAGGGAAAAGAATTATTTAGTTGATTTGAATTACTATTACCAAACGTTGAAAACCAAGAAAAGAGTGTCGATTTTGAAAACATATTCTTGACAATTGGAGATAGATTTAAATTTGGATATTTAACCGACAAAAACACTAAAATGCTAAATATTGATATCGATCCAAATAAAATGATAAATGACCATTTATAAATTTGTTGTGTTGGATCACTATTGTTCTTTTTACCTTTACCTTTAGCACGAATTGAACTTTGCATCCAAGAATAAGGATACATATTCATTGGTGAGCTAATTTAATTTACAAACTAATTAATATATTTAAAATGATAATCTATTAATTTACAATATACACATACCTCTTTGTTAAATATTGATTTGTTTTCATTTGTAATTTAGTTGGAGGGAATTTGTCGAGTAGATATTGAGTTTGTTGAATAATTTTATCAAGTGGCAAGTCTTGAGGTAAATTTGAACTAAAGAAACCATGCACTGTGTCATAGGCACACTCTAGTCGTAGTAATGGTGTTTTAAGATGCTCTATCAATGCCGCAGAGAAATACAAACATGCCAATGGATGAGACGATAGGAAAAAGTCGTATAGACGTGCAGCGTGATCTAGTTCTTCGACATTGTGTGAAAACCAAGTAAGTATCCAACTAATGGAAAACAGTGGTTGAACATTGGATTTCAATAGGAAATTATACACATTTTGGTCCATCAGTGAAATCAATGGAAAGAGTAGATTTAAAACTTTGAGTACTTCAGAGAAATTGGGTAACATACAATCATTGAAATGATTTAAACTTAATCTCTCCAACATTGCAAAAGCCAATGATTCATCGGTAATCAAAAGTAAAACACTTGCAATTTCATGATATCCTTGAAAATAGTATAATGATGGATGTATTGATAACACTGCATTTACAATTCTCATTAATTCTGGTTTCTTTTGATTTCTATATTTGTGTACATGTATATATTAATATAAACATTGGTATTCAGATATCTACGCCATTACTACTGTACAAAATCTACCTTAATTGAGATTCACCTTTTGTAAATCTCCACATTGATCTTTCAACATCTTTTAAAACTTGATCAGTGTCTTTGTGATCTATTATCTTTGAATTATGATTGATTATATGTTCAGTATCTATGTTTAATAAAATAGGCCACACTCTTCTTCGTAGACCATTGTTTACAAATCCAAAATTACTAATAGAACATCTCCTCAATCCTTCAATATCTATTGGTGTTTGTTCTAAACATTGTTGTATTTCTCTAACTTTTTTAGCTTCTAATCTTTCTTTATTTGTAAACATTATTTAGCATTATTGATATTGTATCTATATATATGTGTATATATTCAAACAACAATTGAGTAGGAGTAACACACAATATATAAGATATATTATGAGCGAGGTGGATTTGCAACACACTCCAAATTTAAAAATAAAATAAAAAATCAAAAAAAATGCATTTTTGCAAAAAAATCGCTTTTTGAACATTCAAGGTAATTTCCGTGTGTCGTACCATCTATATATGTATATTTAAAACAATGAGTAATACTAGTACAATTCTAAATAATAAAATTGACAAGAATGTTGAAGTCTATGATGATGAATATATTTTTTATCAACAAGGCAATATACCTGTCATGTATGTATTGTGTAGAGGACTTTCTTCATTCATGAAATATTAATATTTTTTATTTCATATGAAATTTCATATCCCGACTTTATCGATACAGATTAACATTTCCACATAGTGGTAAATTGAAACTCAACGGGATACCAACAAGAACAAAGGGTGTCATTGATCCAGACAACTTTACTGATCTACTCGCAATTGCAATCATCCAATGTTTTAATTGTGTGTTTTGTTGTTGTAGCGAAAATAGTGATTGTTGTAATAGTGATAGCAAGAATAGTTGTTGTACTAATACAAATGATGATGGTGACGGAAAAGATAACTGTTGTCGTCAGCCAACATCTACAACTAAAAATACTAACTGTAATACTGATTGTCAATGTTCATGCAATAATATAAACTTTGATTCAAACAAAATCGATTACCAATATGGTTGTCCAAGACCTTATATTGTATATTCAAAGATACACAGAGAAATGTGCGATTTTAATAGAAACCAAGACAATGCATTTGAACATCCTCAAATGAAACAACACTATAATCTATATCATGGCACCATAGATAGATTCATAAAGCAAATTAAAGAGAACGATAGCAATTGGAATAAAGGCAGAGCATTGTTATTAGACATGCATGGACAATCTGATTTGGTGGATTACATAGTAAGAGGCACACGTAATACCACCACAGTCACATCGATGCTCAATCACTTTGGCAATGATTCCTTGATTGGTCCCAACAGTATATTTGAATCATTGGTTCAACAAAACATAAACGTATTTCCTAGAACTGTGCCTCAAGAGGAGACCACCAACAATGGCGTCATTGACAAGGTTGACAGTAAATCTAGATTCTTTTCACCAAAGCCGGCTTTGGCTAAAATAGAGTTGAATCCCTATAAAGAGCATCCATATTTCAGCGGTGCATTTACCGTTGGAAACTATTCCTCACCACCCTACTCTATCGATTGCATACAAATCGAAGTAGGCTCCAAGTGGAGATCTAATCAAGAGAATCGTACAACCATCTCAAAAGCATTAAGATCTTCAATTCTAACATATTACAATAGTTTTATGAAATAAATATAGATCTAATATCATCATCATCATCATTTATTATTATTGTTATTATTACTCGGTGTTATCCAACACATTTACTTGGTAGAGCAGGATACTGAGTTTGACAAAATGTAATTAATCTTTTCACCGCTTGTATATACTTTCTCTGAGTCTCATCGTTTAGTACATGGGCCACTTGATTAGAGAAAATCTTTTCTCTTGATGAACGTTCGTGAATACCAACCATGGTTACACCCATAGGCCATGGTGCATTGCCAATGGCCATTTGAAGATACTCGTCGTTGGCTTTAACGTATTCTCTTGCTTTACAACTCTCAACAATACCATGTATATGTTGCAATATATCATCGGGTAGGGTTTTGGCGGTGAGCTGATTAAAGAGTGGTTGTATATGAGCCAAACATTGAACAAAGGTGGCTTCTGTCAATTTACCCTGACGCGATTTCTTTTCCTCCTCTGCTCTATTATCGAGATTCTCTTGCCACTCTCTCATTAGTCCCGTCAAGAAAAACAGTATACCTGCCTCTTTTGATTTCTTGGACTCTTCAAACAGCGCAGATAGATCCATATTCAAGTAATTATTATCGTCTTTTTTGCCATTGCTGTCTTTGTCTGTCTTGTTGTTGTTACTATTGCTGCTACTGTTGCTATCTAGTTGATCATCTTTTTTAAACTTTTGATTACTTTCAATTTGTTTCAAAATGTTTGCAAATTCATTTTCACCTTTTGTATATTCAATGGGATCATCCTCCTCCAAATGTCTGAGTCTCTCTGCTCTGGTGTAATCATCTTCACCAAAATATGTAATTGGTTGTTTTCTTTCTCTTAATCTCTGTATGACTATATGTTTGGGTAAAAATGGTTCTCTAAGTTTCTTTTTCTCCTCTTCTTTTTCTTTTTCTTGTTGATCTAATTGTTTAACTTTATCTTTATCTATATCATTATTATTATTATTATTATTACTGTCTTTTAATTTTTGTTTTAGCCTCTATATTTGTTGTAGCACATACTGTTAGTATTAAACACAAAACGTATAATTATCATTGTACTCACCTTTTCTTCTTCTTTCTTTTCTCTTTGTTCTTTTTCTATTTCACCTCTTGTTTTATATTTTTTCGTAGGCTGTTGGTCTGCTGTACTAGTATTACTATTTATCGATGATTCATCTTTATTCAACAAAGCTTCTTTTCTTTTCTTTTCAATTTGTAATTGTTCTTTTAAACTTTTCATCTCTCCCCCTGTTAAATTGTTGCAAAAATCTCAAAAAAAAAAAATCATTTCATTTATTTTTTTCATTCAATCATCTGCGCAGGTTGGTGTGGGTTGATTTCCAAGACAGATATTCAGGCACTACACACAACAACAATATAAAAAAAAAAAAGAAACAGATAATAAATACATTTTATTTATTTACAAGTTTACAAATTTTATACCCAATCATAAAGTGCATCTGCAAAATGTTGACAATTTTTGTCTAAAGGATGATAAGGACGAAATTTATCAAGAGATGCATAGTTGTATAAATCTTTGAGGGTCTTGCCTTTGGTGGCGGTCTGAGCCCTCATGAGATTACTAGGGACCCATTTATTAAATTTGTTCAGGCCATTGGTATTGTGAACTATGAAAATATTACGATAAGAACCTTTATCAAAGTAAACACAATCGCCAGATTCTAGAGTCACAATGATAAAATGATGATGTGCAGCACGACTGGTCATCAGAGACATTCGAGCGGCCAAAGTCAATGCAGCATCTCTTACTTTGGTGTCAAGTTGACACCAACGCATCTCTATTGACCATATCTTTTTTTCTCAGAGTTGCGAGTCACTTGGAATGTGGCAATTTACCCTTGTATTGTGGGTAAAAAAAAATAACAATTATTCTTCTCCCTTCATTCTTAAAATACTATAACCTAATACAATCAGACTAAGACCGCCACCACCGAAAGCCACTGACGCGATGGAAATGGCCATCGATGAAATTATAGTTCTAGTTATTATACCACCCATTTTATGAAATCATTCATAATGGTATTTCTATTTTTTCTATTCTTCTTTAGTGCTTGTCGACCTAAAATTTTTTTCTTTTTTAATTAGTGTAAAAAAACAGTTTTTACTTTTTTAGGAATAAAAAGGAGGCCCTGGGTGAATAAAATAACAAAATAAGAATTAAAATGGTTTTTTTATTTCAAAAATAGATATCCACCACCTTTCGATGATCTCTTTCCTGCAAAAAAGGAAATTCCCGTCAATCACCTATATAAATTCTATAGTAGATCTAAAAGAAAACTAGAGTCCACTTAAGGTGTTTCAACAAACTGCTATGATAAGTTTCATCAATAAATAGATTTGAAATATATTGGTTGACAACATTCATTTCTGGGATGGGATTATTAATAAGTGTACCAATTTTAGCTGTAGCTACATTTGCTAGCTTTCAGGCGAATAATGATTATAGAGATACTAAGGAATTCTTTCTATTATCCCAAAAGATTAAAACAGTAGAGCTTCGTAGATTTTACAAACAAACAAGTATCTTACCAAATAGCTCTCCTTTAGAAAACCTGCCTCCAAGGTTTATACACAAATGTATAATCGTTTTTCTTGAAACTGGTGATATGGTATTAATAAACCAACAATTGTTTCAAGTTTATCACAAGAATGGAAGAAATAACAATTTTGAACTGGACAAAAGTGATTTAATAGGGCAATGTTCTCCAAAAAAGAATCTTACTTTACAAGATATAAAAAACAAACATTTCCTTTTATCACGATACTCTCTTTTAAATGACGACTCAACCGATTGTGCTACAACTCTTTATAATTGGCTTCAAAATCAATAATCTTAAAAATAAATAAAAATATTTATTTAAATAACCATTTATATTTATATATACATTTATTTATTTATTTACATATTTACACAAATGAAAGAGGTATGTTTTTTAAAAAATACTCTATTTCATCTTTTTTACTATATATCTCTGATTGATTATAGATAGCATCACCACTGCTATTTTTATTATTTCTGCTGCTATTTGTAAAACAATTGAAATTTTGTTTTGGTGATAATGGTGATTTATTTGTAAATTCAAGATGATCATTAAAATAATAATCATCCTGAATATCACCTATACGAATATTACTACTATTACTATTACTAGCATTACTATGACTACTATTATTACAATTATTTCGAAATGAAACTAAACTAAATATCTCGGGTAGACAATCAATATCACTAAAGGAATAGAAAAAACTATTATTACTACCATCACTACTATAGGACTCTTTGTACTTTTTGAAAATATCCAAAGTTTTAAGGATCTTAGAATCTTTAAAGGATATGAGAGTTAAGATGTAATTGATCATATGAAATCTACCACTCTTGATTGACGATACCAAAAGATTGTCATTTTGATGTTTTAGATTCAAATTGAAATGGTTAATCAAGAAATTTAGTGTACCTATGTGTCCATTCATCACCAAATACTCGACTAGGTGTTCGTATCGACTGTGAGTGGGGAACGATGCAATTTTAAACACACTTGGCAGTTGGTCAATAAATGTCTTTATCATGTGAATTTGATTGGTTTCGAAAAATTTTTGATAGACGTCTTGGTTCTCAAAGACCACAGAGAAAACATTAGCGTTAGCACCGATGGGGTGGCTGAGGAATGCCTGCATCACATGTGTGTTACCACTGGTCAAGGCATGGGCAATCATTTTGTTTAACAAAAAGATATTCAAAAAGTTTTTAAAAAAGCTAGGGGCCATCAAATCGAGGATCATGGTTTGGTACTCGACTCGATTGGATTGAATCAACTCGAGTATTATGTTGAGTGCTCGTGTGTGATTACGATAACTTGTGTTGTTGGATATCAGCTCATTGTACAACACCTCCACCGTGCCCCGATCAATTTGATCAATGGACAGAGTGTCAGAGTAAATGAATACCAAATCCCCAAATCTACCACTACTAAAATCAAGTGGAAAATCATTTTTCAACAATTGAATCAAGTTGTCTTGAGAAATAAATGAGCTTAGCTCATGACAATCCACAGTAGTGTTTTTAATCAAATACAATAGGGATTTAACATCGCCTTGAATGTAACAATTTAAAAGAACTTTGGAAGTGACTATAAATCCAAACGACATAAGAAACTTTATCAAAGCGAACGATCTAATATTGGCGGCCTCCTCCAATGCCATGGTATTTGTGGTCAAATGTAATTGATTGTTCACAATATACTCCACCAACACCATATTATAATTCTTGATTGCCATTGTCAATACTTGATTTGGCCATTTCTTTAATAGATCTATATTTTTATTTTTAAATAGACCAAATTGATGATGAATCAACTGAATCATCTCCAAATCTCTATTATTAGTTAAACTATTCAAGAGTTGTTTGTTTAAAAACAAATTGAGATTAATGGTAATTGTTTCTACATGGTCCAACAAATAACTGAATGTCTTTTTCACAGTTTCAATATTATTGTCAATGATCAATTGATTGATAATGATTGGTAAAAACAATTCAATAATATTGGATGAACTATTTTTTAGAAAATATTTGATAAATTCAATCTGAAGTGAAGAAGCTGTGGATTTACTAAACATTTCTATATCTTTATCGGTCATTCTAGTCAACAATAAGGATAATTTAATTTTATCTTGAATCTTTATGTATAATTGAAACAATTCAATATCGGCATATTTTAATGATAATTGAAAAATATTTAATAATATAGTTATTTGCTCTATTTCATTATTATTATTATTATTATTATCATTATTTGTTAAATCTATAACTGAATTGTAAATAAAATCTTTATCCAATTGTTCTTTAAACTCTATATAAAGTAAGATTGATACTTTAATAGTATTTATATGATAGTAATTTGGTTGACTACAAGGTTTCCATAAAAATGAATAATATTGTTGTTTTAGTTGATTCTGATGAAATTGATTTACTATTATCTTTTTAATTTGTTGTAAAATTAAATAATAATAAAATTTTGGTTCATTTTTCCAATTTAATAAGATTGATATTATTAAATTTTTATCATTATTATTACTATTATTACTATCATTATTATTACTATTTACAGATTCTATTTTCTTATTATTATACCAATAATTTTTTATAGAGTTTAAAATACTATTACAACTATTACTATTATTGTGAATATTACTTTTCTCTTTAAAATAATGAATCAATAGAGAATTTAATAAAATTACTGGGGTTGTTGTGAATATATCCATTTCATTGATAAATTGTTGAATATCCAATGATGATAATGATTTGTAGAAATCACATTTATCCAATTCAACCAATATATTACTATCCAATTGAGATAGTTGAGAAATTGTAAAATACTTTTCAATCCCATTTAATGATTTACAATTAAATTGTAATTGTTGAATTGAATCACCACCATCTGCTCCATTACAAGGATCACTTTGAAACAATAAATAACGAAACATTTCATTTGATAGTTGAATGTAACCACTATTTAACCTTTTCCCAATAGATATAATAAATAAAGTACTATAGTTCCAATCTTTAAAACAACTAGATTGATGTAATCTTATGTAATCAAGTATTTTAAATGCACCATAATAGAATGCATCACATATATTCTTTCTGGATATATATAATTGATGTAAACAATTATTATTCCTATTATCACTATTTAAATTCATCATATCTGTTACTATGATTGAAAAGGCTATAAAATTATTTGATTTAATTATTAAATCCAATAGAATATCAGAGTAATTATATAGAGATTCTTTATAATTATTGATAAACATGGAAAAAAACTTTGAAATTGATTTAAAACCACTACTACTACTACTATTGTTATTTAAAAACATGTTGATCTTTTCATTGCTATCATTCACAATATCAAATAGCTTTGATAGGCCCTCTCTACAAAACACCAATGGTGATGTATTTAACAAGACCTTATCAAACAGTAATCCAATGTACCCATGGTCCAATATCCACAACAGTGAATGGATTTCATTGTATTTCTTTATATTTGATATCTTTCTCGTACCATATCCTACTCTAGTGATGTTGATTGTATGTATACTCCTTAGAACATCTCTTTTAAGTACATTATCTCTCCAAATTTTATAAAACAAATTATTATTATGATTATTATTATTATTACTACTATTACTATTATTCATACTCTTTTATTGATATGAGTAAGTGGAGTCAAGTCTATAGATAAAAAGGTGAATTAATCAATTAATTAAATATGTAATGATGGTTGTTTATTTATTTAAAAAGAGATGAAAAGTTGAGAAAATTTTTTGTTTGACCCCCACATCAAAAATAGAAAAAAAATTTGTAAATTGTCAAAATATTGACTTATTAGGATCGATCCTTTTTTTAACCTCACCCATATATGCGTGTATGACCTCCCAGAATTTTTTTTTTTTTTTGAATTTTTGATCAAAAATTATTTGAAGCAGAAGTAGTTCTGTATAGTTGGAGGGTTGGCCTCGCAGGGAGTTTAAAGGTAAATATAGTCAAGTTGTTTGTTTATATTGTTTTGATTCATCCAATTAATTACTTTTTTAAAAAAATAAACAAATGAATCTCTCAGATTTATCTCTAGTTTTAATATTATTCAAATTCCTCTCAAATTTGAATGTAACATTTTGTTGATCTAATTAATTCAGTCGCAAGGTATTATGTTAACCATTTTAGTCTTTTATTTTCAAAATGTCTACATAGATGTAAATATCCCTTTTTTTTTTTTCGTTGAATAAAAAAAAAAATCTTTGCATATAAAAAAAAAGATTTTTTTTTCATGTGGCTCAAACATACATTATGGTTTTAAAAAAAGATAAATCTAAATATTTGGTTTGATTGAGATTTTATTGTTATAAATGTTAAATTTTTTTTCTTTTTTGAAAAAATATCGTGGTAAGAATCTTGCTTAGGCGTATATAGGGGATCTTCATTCCCCCCCAACAATAATTTTGCCTTATTTTCATTGGTAAGGGGTTGATGTAATCAAAAAGTGAGGCAAACGGCTTACAATTACCCCCGCTAAAAAACTATGATCATCAACTTTTTTTTTTTTATTTTATTTCTTTTTTTTTCTTTTTTTTTTTTAAAATTGAGAGGTTTTAAATTGGCTTCACCATTTTATTGAGCAACACCAATCACTTTCAATACATACATATACAGATCTATAAAGAATGGAGGTCATGAATCTAGAAGAGAATGTGTGTGCCTTGGCAAACAAAGGAGAAAAGTCGGTGCGAACGTTACTCTATAGTGTGCTTCAGATTGTCAAGCAGCTCAAACAATTGCAATCGGACCCTGTGCTTTTGCATCCCTATCTCCAGTCGACCGCACCCGTGTCTACACTGTTTTCAGAAGAAGAATTAAATATCAACGGTATTCAAGTGTCATCAAACATCAACAACACCAGCACCACATCATTTGTCAATGACAATGACAGAATCAAGGAACTCAACGATAAATGTATAACTCAAATAACCAAATTAAAATCAATTATAAATGAAATCATTTCACTTGAAAGTAAAATTTTACTAGAAGATGATAACAATAACAACAATAATAATAGTTACCAAAACAACCTTCACAATATAGATAATAATTATAACAATATAGATGATCAATATAATATAAACATGTCAGATAATAATATAGATAATAGTAATTTTGGATATCGTAATAGTAATAGTAATGATTTTAATTATAATAACAACAGATTCAACGAAACACCCGAGCAAATTCAAAATGATTTAGATAGATTAAAACAAGTAAGTAATATTCTATAGATATAGATTAGATATTATAGATAACTAATCACCAACAATAATAATAGGAAGCATTTGAAAAAAATTGTATAATAAAAAAATTAATAGATAATATGAGATTACTTCAATTTAGTATAAATTCAATGAATAGAACAACAGTAAATAATGAATAATAAATTAGATCCATAATAATAATAACATAATAATAATAATAATAATAATATAGTAATAATATAATCAATTACTTTTGTGTTAACTAAAAAGTAATAGTTGTTTTATTTTATTTTTTATTTTGAGAATAAATTAACTTGTCATAATATACTCTAGATTGTTTAGAAGAATATTCGGTGGTCACTTTTTGTAAAAGATTTTGAACATAGGATTTAGATAAATATAGACCTAAATTATGAATAATGGTTTCAACATCTTCATCCTTTAAATAGGATGATCCATTTTGATCGAAAAACTCAAAAGCTTCTTGAATCTTTGGGTCTGCTACTCTTTCATTTGATGCTCTATTCTTTTGATTTGGTGGTGAAATACTGCTGTCAGCATTGTTGTTGGTGGTTGATGTTGTTGTGTTGTTATTATTATTATTACTACTATTGTCATTATTAGTATTAATTGATTCTTGTGGTGATGGTTCGGTTATACCACCTTCTTCTTCATTTACCAAAGCTGATGGTGGTTGTTCTTCTGTTGATTTATCTTTATCTTTCATGTTTTGATCTGTATCTGTTGTTGTTGTTGTTGTCTTTTCATCACCATCATTTAATTCATCTGCATTACTCGTGGTTGTGGTCATGTTGGGATCAACAGCGTTTTCATTATCACCATCAATGCTTGGTTTCTTTGTAGCCATAGATTCGTCAGAAATATCTTCACCTTCTTCGACAGGTGATTGATCATCTCTCTTTCTCTTTTTATCAGTAGATTGACTCTCAGTACTACTATTTTCTTGAGCAGGCTCTTCTGGTATAGACGAAATGGTTGTTGATAATGATGATGATTCAGGAACAAATGGTCTAAAGTTTACAATAGAATTCAATATAGTCTTACCCATGTCTCTGGAAAGCATCAAAAAGAAGAGTTCAGCAAAAAGAGAAGCCTCAAAGGTACCCTCGTGTCTATCAGTCTCATCGTAATCCAACAAACCGTCCAAAGAAAGCATCATAGCCTTGTACTTGTTTCCCTCAGAGTATGGAGTTGTGATTGGATACACCTTTGAAGCATATTTAGCTGCAATCTCGAGGGCAGAAGGTGTAGGTTTACTAGAAGATTTAGCCAGTGTGTTTGCTGTAGTTGTATTTGATGTTGTTGTTGTATTTGTTGTTGTTGTAGGGTTAGTACTATCGTCATTACTTTGATCAGCAACAATAACTTCATCACCACCACCACTACCAATGTCTTGATCAGCGGTCGGCAAAGAAGGGATATTAATATTATTTTGTTCGATATTACCATTACCATCATTACTACTGTTTCCTCCACTATTACTACTCGAACTGCTTCTATTGCTGCCATCGACAGACACCTCTGCATCTGATCCAATATCTTTTTCACCGCCACTAGTGACACCCTGTTGTGGAGATGTTGTTGGCTTCTTTATCAACGATAAAGGTTCAACTGGTTCAATACTCGACACATCGGGCACATAAATAACAGTGACCTCTTGATAAAAACTACTTGTATCGGTGGGTGGTCTATAATAGTGAATCTCTAAAAACTTTGTCCATTTTTTACATCCACTTAAATCTAATTGAGTATACTCTTTAGTTGTACGACTATATAAGGCAAAGTAATTTAAAATTAGTATCTATTTGCATAGCCTTACTATTTATAGTGATTTTACAAAACACACACACACACACACACACATACAACACTTACATTGCGGTATTGATTAAGGTTTGAGGATCATTGATATCATTGCCATCCAATAAAGGATCCCACACACCACCAACACAATTGATCTCTTTGTCTTCTTTGGAAACGAGGAATTTTAATTTCTTTAAAAAGGATACCTCCTCACCGCCACCGCCTGACGATGATGATGGATAGTAGGTAAACAACATTACCTTGGAGTTGTATTTGATGTTGCCATTGTCAGATGTGAATGAAGGTATGGTTGATCTATATTTCGAACTAAAACAAGTATCGTTTACATCGACTTTGGTGATTCCAAAATCTTTGGAATCAATGACAAAGGGTATCTCTTGATAATAGTTTAATGTGCCAGTGTTGTCTTCGTCGGCGTTGGTATCGGTACCATTGCCATCGCCACCCATGCCCCCATTTCCATTACTGTTGTTGACTGTCTCGACCCAACTAGAGACCAACATTGTGAAATCGGGTGAGATTTGGAGCTTTGGGAAATTCTTTTTCAACGATAGGTAGTCGTAGTTTTCTTGATTAAAGTGATGAGAGGGGATTCTGACAACGTATTTCTTATCTCTATCAAGACTACTGTTGTTGGATGATGGTTCTGAACTTCTACGTGAATTTAAATTATAAGATGAGCTAGATTGGTCGTCTCCAGCATTTGTAGAGGTTGTTGTACTTGATGATCCTGATGATGCTCCTCCAACTCCTTTTTTACTACTAGAGTAGTCTCCTTTTTTCTCTTTATGAAAACTTTTATCTTTATAACTACTGCCACTACTCTCATCCTTTCTGCTATAGTAACCACTGCCATGACCACTATCACCTTTACCACCTTTATATGGTTTATTCATACGACCTCCACCACTAGAATACTTACTATTGGAATTATAATTACTATTGGTATTACTTGATGAATTACTGTAATCCTTGTTAAATTTGTTGTATCCCTTTGTTTGATGTGATTGTTGCTGCTGCTGCTGCTGTTGTTGTTGCTGTTGTGGTGGTGGTTGTTGTGGTTGTTGATAATCTTGATTACTCATCATATTCATTTGATTGCCCATATTGGTACTCATATTGTTATTGTTGGTATTCATTTGGTTCATATTCATTTGGTTCATATTATTCATATTACTGTTCATATTGTTGTTATTACCACCCATATTCATATTATTCATATTATTCATATTGTTCATATTCATATTATTATTACCCATTTGATTTCCCATTAATGGCATTTGATTATTACCCATTTGGTTACTCATATTGTTGTTGGACATCATTTGATTATTCATATTACCACCTTGTCTAGACATTTGATTTTGATTACCCATTTGGTTACTCATGTTCATTTGGTTACTCGTATTATTGTTCATGTTGTTGTTTCCTCCCATATTCATATTACTACCACCAGCCATATTCATCCCCATGTTTCCCATAGACTGTTGATTTGGTGATGATTGTCTTGAGCTCATTCTTGGATCAAAAACTTGACTATTACTATTATTATTACTATTATTATTATAACCAATATTATTAACCCCACCACCCATAAAACTGTTAAAATTTTGATTATTTTGATTTTGATTTTGATTTTGATTTTGGTATTTATTACCCCCTCCACTAGTATTATTATTAAAGTTTCCTTGGTTGTTGTATTGGTTATTATTATTATTCATACTATAACCTTGATTATTACTATTACCCATATTATTATTGTTGTAATTAGATTGATTTGATCCGTATCTTTGGTTCATATTGTTATTGTTATTATTGCCCATATTATTATTATTGTTATAGTTGTTGTTGTTATTGTTGTTATACATTTGGCCTTGTGAATAACCCTGTTGTTGTTGTTGTTGTTGCCAATCCATGGTGTTTCTCTTCTAAGAGTTAAATATTAAAATTAAAATCAATTCAGTTTTAGATTTAGATTTAGATTTAAAAAAAAAATATATTGGGAAACTAAAAAAAAAAAAAAAAAGGTAAAAACCAGGGAAGGTAGCAAGCTAAAGTGAAAGGAGAAATAAAAGTGCGCAAGTGTAAATGTAAAAAGAAATAAAGGGATGGGATGGGAGTAAAATCGATGAAACAAACCTCCAATGAATCCTACCAAAAGGATGTTATGTATATAACTAAAATAACCAGAAGAAGAAGAGAAGAAGAAGTATTAAGTGCTCTCTTAGATAATACTATAAGTATTTAAAAGTAAATTCAAGATGATTTAGAGTCCTCTAATCAACACTGTGAGTGTGAGTGTTTTTATATATTGCAAAGTATCAGTTTCAATAACAGGCCAAACGAATCGGACAGATAATACCCAAAACACAGTGTAGTGTCTAACAATGTATTATGATCACACAGTGTGTTTCTAACAAGTCTATTTAATAGTATTTCCAAAAGAGTGGATCTTGTCTACTATTTTTACCTCTGAGTCTGATACTTAAAATTCAGATATATACTGTGTGTGTGTTTATGTTCTAGATGATAAATAGAGAGATACACAATCAACTATTTCTTGTAACTTCTAGTCAAATGTCAAACGATAGAGATAGATAAAAAATGAAAAAAATATAAAAAAATTATTCACCAAGAATAATCAAGTAGTTTGTACAACCCCTCTCGACAGACAGATAGATAGATGTTGTTTGGCGCAGGAACTCTACTCTTGGATTTTGTTTTTGTTTTTTGTTTGTTTGGTGCTTCTTTTTATCTACTATGGATAAAACAATACGTGTACACTCCTCCTTGCTAGAAATATTATTAATTCTAAGGGCACAAATTGGAAAAAACTATTGAAAAATTGGTAAAAAAAAAAAAAAGGTAAAAAAAAA
>AJWJ01000531.1:0-15866 GCA_000277445.1 Polysphondylium violaceum | reverse complement strand
TTTTTTATCCCTCCTTCCTATAAATAATGGTAGGTAATTTACAAATTTTTATGCACTCTTTTTTTTTTTCGCCTTCACCTTTTTGTAAATTTGTTTTTTATTTGTTTATAAATCTGTATTAGTTTTACATCGATTATCATTCAATAAAAAAAAAAAAGAAAAAGGTACAGACCCCAATATAACAAAGTAATGTTTTATTTGTTTGTTAATCCAACATTCATTTGGGATCAATCATTGCCATATTATATGTTGTTTGTTATTCAAATATTGATTGTTTTTCAAAATTTTGATTTTTTTTTTTTCAATTTTTTTTTTTTGTTCTCAATTTTTGTAAACTATTCTTTTTTCTATCTATATAGATGACTTTAAAAATCATATTTGATTTATTATTTATCATAATAGTAATTATGATATCCCCCAAAAAAAAATACCCATCTTTTAAAAAAAAAAAAAAAAAATAAATTGAATACTCATCTTCGCTATCACCCTCTCCTCAAATGTGATAATTATGTTGAGGATCAATATATGCTTAATCACCCCACTTATATAAAAATTCGAAACCAATCAATCAAAAAAAAAAAAAAAAGGGGGGTTTAACGAATTTTATCAACTCTGATTCAATCTCCTTTCCAAATCTTATATTTTTGAGCACTATTGGGGCTCAACTTTTGCCAAATTGAGTCTTTTTTCCATTCGATTTAGTAAAGTTGTTGTGTTCCTTTTACCCTTTTTAATCTTTGTTAATCTATATTCTTTACCTTTTATGATCATGCTTCAAATTGACCATTCACAACCTCTATCTCAAAACGAGATATACCGAACATACTATAGGGTTCTATCTCTGTCTTTATGTATTGACCTCAATCACAGTTTACTCTATCTTTTACCATTTTGATAAAAATCGTACGACACTGCTTCAGGATCAAAATTTCTTTTTTAGGGTGTTTGTTTATTTTGTTGATGTTGTTTTTCACAAGAATATAATATTTTGATTAATACTAATATTATTAATTTATTTTTTGTTCTCCATCATTCAGAATTTGTAATTGTCAACAATATTATCAGTATTATCTATATTTAAACTCTTCACAGCCTCCCTATTTCTTTTTGGTATTTCCTTTTTGAAGAAAAGAAAAAAATTATTTAAATGACAATGACTGATAAAAATTTAAAATATACTCCACCAAACTCTCCACTAAATATAAATAATAGTAATAATAGTAATAATAGTAATAATAAAGATATACAAAAAACAATGGTACCAGAACCATCTGAAAACAATAGTAATAGTAATAGTAATAGTCCAGTTAAAAACATGATCAATCAAAAAAAAAGATCATTTGATAATGATGATTTAACAAATGAGGATAATACAAATAAAAAAGCAAAAGAGTCAAATGAAGATGTAAGTTTAAAATTTAGTATCTTTATTTTATAGAAAAATTTATTAATATCTGATATAGGATTCTAGATCAAGGTATAATTTAAATATGCTTTTAAAAGCATCTCAATCACCAAATCAATCTCCCGTTCCATCGCCAAGAGGTTCACCGAAATCATCAAATATTCTTAAAATTTTAGTATCAAAAGATCAAGAGTATGAAATCCCAACACATTTTGTTACACAAAATCAACAACAAACTTTATCAAATATCAATCTAAAATCCTTGTCTTCACCAGGATCATCATCATCAACACCACCCACTCTATCAAATTCAAATCAAAATATTCCAACACTTTTAATTCCATCAAATTCATCAAGTTCATCATCGACTTCAACAACTCCAAACACAAATGATGTTAAAAAGTATGAAGAACTAAAGATGGAAAAATCATTGATGGAAAAAGATTATCAGAATCAAATAGATCAACTTAAAAATCAACTCAAACAACAACAACAACAACAAGTTCAAATTCTTTTACAACTTCAACAACAACAACAACACCAACAACTCCAACTACAACACCACCAACACCAACAACAAAGAAAGTCCCAATCAGGCTCAAGTTCACCTAAAGCCACTGTTGATCCAGTTGAATTCCTGTTACACGAGTTAAAGGAAATCAAATCTCAACAATTAGAGATGAAAAATGCCATTGCCATGGAAACAATGCAACATCTCTCTTTAAAGATGGAAGAATTTAAGAAAGCTTTTATAGAATATCAAACATTCTTTGAGAATCGTTTAAACACCACTGATGAAAGAATGCATTCCTATTGTCTCAAGGTAGCAGAGCTAGACAAGATAATCTATCATTATTTCTATCCAACAAGTGGAAAGATTCCATCATCCCCAAGTGTTTCCAGTCACAATCAATCCAGTAAAGAAAACTCACCCAGAGACCATTCACCCCATCTCTACAGTAGCCATAGTCCAAGATTCCAACACCCTTCAGCACCCACCACGCCAACCTCAAAATCTCAACCAATTACATCCTCTCCTTTACCAGAAAAACCAACCGATTATACTAAAAAACCAAATCCAATTCTTCAACAAAAATTACAACAAAGAATTCATTTACAAGAACAACAACAAGCTGCTCAACAACAGCAAATTGGTGCTACTCAACAACAAAATCAACAACAATCGACTTCAAACCCACAGACTCCACAACCACTTTCGCCAACTCATTTTTCGACATCTTCCCCGCAAAACAAAGGACTTCATCCATCTTATCCACCAGCTTATTCAATCGACATGTATCATGACTCTAGATATTACCCTTATCCATCCCATCCCTATCCACCTGTATCATATTATCATTAATAAATTGTACATAGTTAAAGCCAATATTTATTCAAGTCTAAACCTTGTTCTTTTTTAATTATGAATATTAAACAATGAGTATGAGTATGAGTATATGTATTTGTATATATATTAAATAAATAATAATAAAAACAACTATTGATGTTGACTATTAATACTATATGATTTTATTTCTTTCCTTTCTTTCCTTTTGCACCAGCTTTAGTTGGTTGTTGTGGTCCGTTTCCTTTTGTTGTTGAGGTAGTGTTGGATGTCTGTGTCTTGGAAGTTGATGAAGCTGGTGTTTGTTCTTTTTTTGGATCTTCTTTCTTGTTATCTTTTTTACTTTTTTCTGGTTTGAGATGTAAGATCATAGAATAAGCATCCTCTTTATCACCATAATATTCTTTTTCAATTTCTTCAATCCTATAATTCAGTAAAAAGGTGATAAATTAATTAATATTCAATATTTACAAAACTGATGATGATAAACATACTTAAACTTTAAAATTTCGTGATATAGAGAAAAAGCAGCTCTATTACTTTTTCTAACGTGTAAAGATACACAATCTGCGTCAAATACTTCTAATAAAGCAGTTTCTATCGTAAAAGTAAGATAATGATTAGATACTAGATGCCATCGTAAAAAGCTAAAAGTTACCTACCTGCTTGTTTCATTAATTTAGTTGCAATACCTAACTTTCTGTGTGATCTTAATACGGCAAGTGATGTAATGTGTCCTCTTTTAACATCATTTTCGTCGCTATGAGTTTGTGTGTGTTAATAAAAGAGAGATATATAAGCAATCATGATATTAATGAATAGAAGTAGTCGTAAAAAGTGTACACAATACATTTTAGCTAAAACATAACCAACAACATTTTCTTTATCATCTTCGGCGACAAAAGAAAGTTGTGGCCATGTTAAAAAGTGATATAGATAGTATTTCATTTGATAGTTTTCGGGTAAACATGTAAGATTTGCATTTTGCATTGACATCAAGTCATCAATTTGACATGGTCTGATAGACACCATCTTGTTTATTCTTTGTATATATATTGATCAGATTTAAAAAAAAAAAAAAAAAAAAAAAAAAAAGAAAAAAAAGAAAAAAAACATCCTGATCATTTTTCATTCCCACACAAATCAATCAAATAATAATAATAATAATGTTGCGATGACTATTGTTTGTAACACTATATGATTAAGGTTTTAGTTTAATGAATTAAAATACTCGAATCGTCAACCTCATTCATTGAGTGAAATGTTTGTATATCGCTGAAGTCACACCACACACAAATTCACTCGGTTTTGAAAACATGAATTCATGTTAGTATGCCCGCTCAGTTATTGTAAACTTTATCATCCAACCTTTATAGAAAAAGGTATTTTGCAAAAGGATTATTTTTATTAGTAATAATCGATAATTCAAATATTTTATTTTTTGTTTTTTTTAAAAATCTTTTTTCTTTAAAAGGAAAAAAACAAAAAAAATACAACACATTTTTGGAAAGTTGTTTATTTTAAAATGAGTAGATCTGGTTTTTACAAATTAATTTCTCTATCAAAGAAATTTCGGAGCCAGTTTTCTTTTTTTCTAAATTACATTGACAGATAGATTTAAATTAAAGTACACATAGAACAAAATGTCAAATATCAATTTAGATGTTTTGTATTCAATTAAAGTTGGTCAAATTTTAGCCAACGATAAAACCGGTGAAATATACTCCGTTCATTCAGATTATCCGGTTAAAGATGCATTTGAAGTAAATTTAAAATTATTATTATTTGTCTCTCTTTTTATCTTGAAATCTAATATAAAATTTATACACCAACAACCATTACTATAGCTAATGATTAGAAAAAAGGTACTTTCTTTACCAATTTTCGACAGCGTTCATAGAAAGTATAATAATTTTATAGATATGGTAGATATAGTATGTTTTTGTATGAAACATTTTTCTAAAAAAGAATTGATAGATTTTGACATGAACTACATATTGGAATCGAAACAGATTTTTGAAAAATTCAAATGTGGTGATATTTGTGGTAATGTATACATTTAAACAAATATAGATAGAATAAATGTATTAATGTAAATATACTTGTTAATTTAATTTAGATTTATCAGGAAGAAATGCTTATTTACCAGTTGAGTCAACAGCTCCTTTAAAGGTTGCAATAGATTTAATGAGTAAATGGGGTGTACATAGAATTCCAATTATTGATGCTGAAGGTACATTGATCTCTATTCTCACACAATCTAAAATTATTGAATATCTTTACAAAAATCTGGAAAAGATTGGTGATCTATCAGTTTTGTTACAAGATATACCAAATATGGGAAATCCAAATGTAATAACAATTCAAAAAGATGCCTTAGTTATGGATGCTTTTAAATTAATTCAAGAAAATGTATGATCTCATAGATAAAACAAAGTTGATACAATATATATAGGTACTAATACATCTCTATTAAAATAGAACATTAGTGCAATAGGTGTTGTGAATCAAATCGGAATTCTAGAAGGCAACATAAGTGTAAGTGATATGAAAATGGTTGGGTATGACGGTAAGCTACTTAGTAGAATGTTTTTACCCGTTGAAACATTTATGGATATGATACCAAAGAATCCTACCATCCAAATGGTAAGTATAAGATAGATAACTATAAATTTGTTCTACACATACACTGTCACCCACACTTATACTAATATTGTTATTTTTCTTATAGTTTAATAATATCTTGTGTGTTAGAGATACAACAACACTTGAAGAAACCATAACAAAGTTTTATTTATCTAAAGTGCATCGTATATATAAAATAGATCATGAAGGTAGACCCAAGAGTGTTATTTCTCAAGGAGATGTATTAAAGTATTTCTCTAAAGAGTAAGATTATCATCTTCGTCGTCATTAATTAAATTATATAATAAAAAACACACTTTACTTGTAGTCTTTTGGTTGTGTCTATGAGAGAGAGCCTGCATCTACTAATTACTATACTATATTTAGTGATGAGTTTAATTTATATACATTTTTGTTTTGTTTTGCTTTGTTTGTCTATCAGATCTGATTTAAATTATTGCTTGTTATTTCCACCATTCTTTTTTTGTTGTTCTTGAGCTATTTGTCTAAGCCTAATGAGAGGGTGTGTTGGTTAGTAGTAGTGGTGGTGGTGGTGGGTGTGGTGTAAAGTACTAAATTAGAAAAAGAGTAAAAAAAGAAATAGTGATTTTATGTCCCAAACTATTTTACCAAAAAAACAAAAAAAAGTAATAAACAACTTACCCTGGAGAGAATATATAGTAGCCTCCTACAATACCAATTAGAGAGGCTGATAAAAGTGGGAAAAGATGTCTAAAACGTCTAGATATATCCGATAACATTTGTGTGAGAGTGTGTTGTTTTATTTGTGGATCAAAGAGAGGTCCTCCTGGAGCAAAGTTTTCTTGAAAAATGTGATCAAAAAAATGAAAAATTTTCAAGCAAAAATGAGAAATTGTGCCCTCTCTCACAATAATCTGAATCAATCTAAAAAAAATGTAAAAAAATTTACAACTAAAAACAACAACACCGATGCCCCAAAACACACACACTCACACACACACACAAAAACAAAACAAAGTTCAGAACAAAAAAAAAAAAATTAATGATAATAATAAAATATTTTACTGTATTCTTTATTTTAAAAAAAAAACATCTTTTTGTATATATTGAATATTGTATCATTATTATTATCACATCATTATTATTAGGATTACACATAGACATAGAAATAGAGATAATCAGACAGAAACAGGTATAAGATCAGAGCGCAAAAGAGAGATAGTGTGTACCCAAACATAGTAGAGTATATTGTTGTAGAAGAGGAACTCTAGACAACTTTATGATAAATTAGAACCAACTCATTAGCCTATAGGGACACTTTTGTATATAAACAGTAAAAAAAAACAAACATAGACATATATAGAAAGCTTGTTTTTTTATTTTTTATATTTTCATTTTCATTTTCATTTTTTTTTTTTTTTCAATATCTCAGCAAAATCAATTTACTTGTATATAAATTATATATCACTCGCATCACAACTATAAAAACTTTTATAGACTACATCAATGTAAGTAATAAAATTTGTTTGTCTATTTAAAGTAAAATTCTTTTCCTATTTCCTTTTTTTTTTGTTTATTGTTTTAATTCCATTACATCATTTTTCTTTATTTTTTTCATCCAATTTAATAAATTTCCAAATTTGGTTTTAAGAAAAAAACACAACAGAGTAGGCAAAATTCTATAAATTTATATCGATCGATATGGGGTACATTTATTTTAGAATGTGTTAAAGGGTGTGATGATTTCTATATTTATAATCCATTACACACTCACACACGCTCACACACAAACAACAAAAGCACACTTCAAACCTTCTATTTATATCTATATATTTTAGATGGAAATTCACCCCATTTAAAATTGTGAGGAAATAGAAAGATGTGATGGATAATATGCATAAGAGGTGATTTTGTGTGGAAAAGGATAGGGTTAAAATCTATATATAAAAATAGAAATCTTTGAAGCAACATATATATAAAAATGTAATGTTTCAACAACAACAACACTTTCAACCCCTCACTATTTTTTAATCCTCTCCCACTACCACTAACACCACCAACACTAACACCACTACCTCTTTCACTCATTTTCTCTCTCTCTCTAAATACTCTACCTACTTACACACATTCTTTGTTACCCCACCTCTTGAAACAAAAATAAAAAAAACATCACACACATACACACACGCAGCACACACACCCACAACTACTTTTTAATAAAAATTGTGTGTGTGATTTTTGTGTTTGGTCACTTCTATTTTATTCCTTTCATTTTTTTTTCTTATTGAAAAAACAAACAAACAAACAAACAAACCAACAACTAGAATTAATAGCATTCATACATTCATTTATTTGTGTGTGCGTGTGTTGTTATATTTATTTTATAAACCAAAAACTACCTTTTTTTAATATATTATTTTATTTATTTGTTATTGTTATTGTTATATTATTATATTTAAAATTACAACTCTTTTTATCATTATTATTTTATAGCTACTACTTTAATATTAATTTTATTGTTGTTTTTGTGTTTTTCCTTTTCCTTTATCTATTGTTTCTGAAGCTTTATTGTATTAGTAATAATAGATTTAAAAGAGAACCTTTTCACCATTATTATTATTTTATTGTTTTTTGAACTGGAACATTCATAACCATAGTTTTTGTCTCAACCATTAATACTACTATTATTTAACAAAAGTAAAGTTTGATTATTATGTCTTTTACTTTCTCTTCTCTTCTCTCTATCTCTTGATCTAATTATATTCTTTTTTTTTTTTAATTTTCTATTTTTTTTAATTTTATGTGTTAAAAATTAAAAATTAAATACATATTCTGTGTTACGCAAAGCACCCTCTTCCTTCTCTTTATACGCAAATTTTATACACTTAATTAACACTTTTTTTTCCTATTATTTATTTATTTATATAGTTTTTATTTTATTTTTTTCATTATTTATTTATACCCACACCTAGTAAAATATATATATATATAATTGGCCTACAATGAAAATGGATGCATTCTCTTGTTTTGGTAGGAATAAAAAGAAGGCTGTTTCTTTAAAACAGCTACAAGCAGAAGAAAAAGAAGCACAACAAAATCCAAATTTTTTCAATTTATTGTCAACTGAATTGATTTTATATATTTTAAAGTACATGACAATTCCAGAGTTGTGCAATATTGCCAGAACATCGAGAAGATTTAAAGAATGTTGTTATGATTCAACACTATGGAGAACTCTAGCAATGACAAACAATATGCAAAAAAAGAAAATTAATTCTGCACTCAAAAACATGGAATCAACTTCACGGTTGAGTTCTGTCAGAATGATTAATCTAAACAATGAACATATTAAACAACAAACAATAGATTACATTGTTACACATACACCTCAACTCAAGGAAATTAGACTACACAATCTTCGTCTCACAGAGAAAACCTCTAAACTATTGGTTGCCAAATGTCCCAATTTAGAACAAGTCTATATGGATGGTGGTAGAACAAGTGATGAATGTTTGGAGCTACTTGCAAATGGTGCTGTTAAACTGAAATCCATTAACCTTCATAAAGTTGAAAATATTACCACCACTGGTATTTGTCATATTATTAAAAATACCAATCTTAGCTTTTTAAATTTTAATGGTATTTCTGGTTGGGATATTAGAACTTTAGCTCCATATTGTGGTATGTTTTTTTTTAATTTTATTTATTTTTTTAAAAACTAATATTAATAATTATCATTATTTCTACTAGCCCACTTTACTTCAATGGATTTAGGTTCAAGTAATAATTTAAGTGATGATGATTTAAAGGCTTTAACTAGACAATGTAAAAAATTAAAATTCATTTCCTTAAAGAGTTGTAAATTAATTACAGATCATGGTGTTTTGGAATTAATTCATGATTGCCCCCAATTAATGGATTTAAATTTGGCATCTTGTAGCAAAGTGACTAGAACAAGTGTTCAGCATGTACTCCAACAATTACATAGCTTGACAACTCTAAATCTAAGTTGTTTTAAAAATATTCATCCAATCATATTCCCAAAGAATCCATATAGACTTTTAAATACTCTTACAACAATAGATTTATCATACACAGATGTCAATGATGATGATATAACTCAACTCACAGAATATGCTCAAAACCTCAAGAATCTTAGACTATGTGCCTGTGTTGAAGTTACAGATACCTCTATGATTTTAATAGCCACTCATTGCAAGAAATTGGTGTGTGTAGATTTATCGAGAGATCAACAAACAATGGGTACTGGTTCCTCTCACAACAAGGGTCCAATGAAAATCACTTTGGAAACTGTTGAAAATCTATTCTTGAATTGTCCTGATCTTCAAAAAGTAGCCCTATCTTATTCTAGTAAAAATAATATCACTAAAAGAAGTGTAATGGAAGTACACGATAGAAGAACTTCATATGGTTGGAAAAATATTAATTTCACTTTAAATGAAGAAATTGTTCTCCATCATAGTAATACTAATAACAATAATAATAATATTATTAATAACATTAATAATTTAAATATTCCATTAAATAATAATAATAATAATAACAACAATAATAATAATTTAAACAATAACAATAATAACTTAAACAATAACACCAATAATAACAATAATAGAGATAGTTTTGTTCCAAATTTAGATCGTCTTGTTGACCCAATTCAACATAATGGTAGCAACAATAACAATAATAATATTCCATATATAAATCCAAATATCATTCCACAAAACAATATACCGATTCAGAACATGTAAAAGATAAAACTTTATATATATAAATAATCAATAAACAACAAAAAACCGCAAAATTTTAATTTAAAAATATGCATTATTTTATTTAATTTAAACATAGCCAAAAGATGTTTTTTTTCTTTTTTTTTCTACTATATCTGTTTTTATAAAGAAAATACAATGTTAATAAATGATTACATTTTATATAGATATTATAAACATTATTATGATTTATAAATAGGATCAGTGGTTTTTTGGTATTTTGGTTCATCCTCACTGGTAATACAGTAGCAGAACTTTTTTTCATCATCTAAATTAAAAATCATAATATGCTATAGTTTTTTTGTATGTTATTTACCTTTTGCTAAAATCTGTGTTGAGAAAAAATGAAAAACGACTCTTTTTAAAGCAAGCATGGGAATGAAAATTTTTGCAAAATGAATTTTTTTTACTAAAAAATTTCCTATGAAAATCTCTTTTTTTATTTACATAGTTTTTACACTAAATAAGTAAAATACATTAAAAAAAAATAAAAAGACATACTATAATAATACAAACTGTATTGAGTATCATCGGGCTACTTAACCTTTTCAATATTGATAGAGATAACTATTCATCAATAATAATGATGTTTTATCATATCTTGGTATTCTAGGAAAATAGGAAATGGATGAGGAAAATTACAAAAACTAATCTTGGTGTCTTCTCCACTCCCCACCTTTTGAAAAAAACAAAATCTATGACATCGAAACTTTGGAAAAAAAATTTCAAAAACTTTAGCTTGGCAGTTTTGAATATTTAGGAAAATTTAGAACGATTAATTTATTATTATTACTCTCATTTTATTCATTTATAAACATTCTTAAAAAAACATAAAGAAACAAATAGTAAGTATTTGGAAGTATAATTAATACACAAACGCACGATAAAAAAAGAAAACAAATCAAAAAATCAAAACAATCAGTTTTTTTCAAATTTTGTTTTTTTAGAATTTTTTTTTTTTTTTTGTCCCCTTTGATTTTTTCTACGCCAAACAAAGATTATCATTCTAAAAATTAGATATTACAAATTAGATTTAGATTTCCCTCTCTTTTAGAAACAGTATACACACACTCATACATATAGATAAATAATAAAATGGATGAACCACTTTTTGGAGAACAAAAGAAACAAGTAGATATTTTACATTTTTTTCATAGATAAAACCCACCACAATCTAACAATGAGATATTTTTTAAATCGTTATGACAGACTCAAGTTTCACAAATTATAGTTGGTGTACTTGTTATGGTTTTCACATTGGTATGTTGGGATAGTGTAGTGTGACAGAATGCATACACGACATGATTATCATCAGTTTTTAAACATTGTTTTTATTAATACACACCATTATACTATACTATTAGTTTTCAATTGCTGTTGGTGTATATTTTGGTATTAAAAATCCAAGACATTTTGTTCTTGTCGGTACTTTAGTCGTTACCTTTTTATCTTTAGCCCTTTTAGTTCGTTGGTGGAGAGATAAAGAAGATAGAATTCATCCTAAATTTAAATATCTTATTGCATTTTTAGTTGTTGTTACCATCCTCGTTGGTGTTTGTATCAATACCTATGTCTGGGTTAAACCACCACCACCCCTTGTTTGGTATGTTGATAGATTGATTGATTGATTGATTGATTGATTGATTGATTGATTGATTGGCTTGTTTGAGGAGGACATGACAAAAGAATACTAATTTAATATCTATTTTAATATTATAGCAATGGTTTTTATATAACAAATAACAAGACTTGTCTTGCAACTCCATCAGAATGTAATGGTTGTTTACTTGTTAATATTATTTCAGCTGTTCCACCCATTGATTATTTAATTACATGTGGTGATTGTTCATCAAGCAGTTCAAATGCTACCTCTAGTGCTGCTACTTCTGGCTCACAATAAGTTATTGGAAATTAACACAAATGAAACAATAATATATAATAATAATAATAATAATAATAATATAATAGAAGAATAGTCATAGTAATTATTTAACTTTATCAACACACATCATATGTATTTAACACTTTTTTTAATAATCAAAACCCTTAAAAACTAAATTTTCATAATAAATCATTTATTTATGGAGATAAACAACAATCAAATCAAATACACTCATGTCTACTCATTGAAAAAGATACAATTTATAGTATCAAAGGCTTATTATTAAATCATACAACTTTGGACTCTTACGAAATGATAAACTGATGCAAAAATTAAATTTAATTTTTTTTATTTTTAATTTTTTTAATTTTTTTCGTTTTTGTGTGCTACTGCAACGATCAAATTCCAAAGCTTCATTGTGTGGTGTTTTTACTTTATTCCCTCAATATTATTGTTTTAATATATATTGATAATAAATAAATTATTTTTATTATATAATATATATATCTAAACTAGGATAGGATATCAATAGTAATAGTAATAATAGTTTGATTGTACATACAAATTATAATTTATAATTATAATAATTTAAGAATCCTATATAATATATGTATAAAAGATAAATCATCATCATTGATTAGACAATATATAAAAATATAAAAATGTTAAGATCGTCTTCATATAAAAACTATATTCTCTATCATCAAAATTCAAAAACAAGTGTTTGGGTTTGTAACTATGCTACAACAGTAAGTATATATAAATAGATATGAATAAATCTAATGTATGTATATATTAACAACTTGATGTTTAAAATTACAGCCAAGTGGACAACCCACTACAAACACAGGAAAGTCAAATGGGAAAGAATTTGCAAGAATTGATTTTAGTAAAATCAATAAAGCAGGCACTACAGCTGAAAATGATACAGATACAAAACCAAATAATACATTAAAGACATTTAATTTTAATTTTAATTTCAACTTTAATAATACACCAAATACAAATAATAATAATAACAATAACACCACTACAACTACACAACCACCACCATCATTTGGAGTATCACCAAATACAACCACTGGAACAACACCAATGTTTAAATTCCCAAATCTTACAAAATCAGCACCACAACAAACAGATTCAACATCATCGACAACAGAACAACCAAAGAAACCAATGTTTCCTGGTTTAAATAGTTTTGGAGGTAATTTCCAAAATACTTCAGCCAACAACAACAACAACAACAATAGTAATTTAAATTTCACAATTCCAAGTAAACCAGCTAATCAAAATACAATAGCTGCCACTAGTCCATTTTTAAACTTTTTCAATAACAACAACAGTACCACTGAATCAAAACATGTCAATGATGTTGGTCAAAATATTAAACTAAGTTTTTCAAATAGTATGTTTAATCAAACTAGCTTTAATAATAATAACAACGATTCATTGATGCCAAATCTCTCATTTAATTTTAATAATAATAAACAACAAGCACAACAACAACAAGTGCAATCAACAAATACATATGATCAAGATGAAGATATGGATCAAGAGGAATTGGATGGTGAAGTTGTAGAAGACAATTCCATGATTATGGATTCATTCAAATCACTTGAAGAAAAATATACAAACGCCATGAAAAAGGGAGCCAAACAACAAAAACAATTCCAAAAGGGTATGAATGTAGAATCTGCCCGAAGACACAGTAGAGAAAAGAGCAAGTTTGATACAAATGAAGAAGAGGAACAGCAACATGTAGATAAAAGAAATAAAAAGAAGGTGTTTTCCATGAGAGACGTAGACATTCCATCCACTGCCACACCAGAGAATTTAGCACCATTGGTTGGTGTTCAAGTGATTGATATCATTAAGCTCATGATTACTGAGCGTTTGAAACCAAAGTCAAAGAATGAAATTCTCGATCAAGGCATTATTGATCTCCTCGCAGAAAAGTATGTGTTTCGTCCAATCTACATGGAAGAAAATGAATTGGATCACGAATACATTGAAAAGGACAAGCCCATGAATCCATCGTGGCCCAAGAGATCACCCGTTGTCACCATTGTTGGTCACATTGATCATGGCAAGACAAGTCTATTGGATTACCTTAGAAAGACCACCATTGTGGAAAAGGAAGCTGGTCGTATCACTCAACACATTGGTGCATTTGAGGTAAAGATTAGCAGTGGCGAAAAGATTACATTTATGGATACACCAGGTCACGCTGCCTTTAGTACCATGCGTGAAAGAGGTGTACAGACAACCGATATCGTATTGTTGATTATCGCCGGTGATGATGGCGTGCAAGAGCAAACTCTTGAGGCTATTAGAGCCATCAAAAAGGCAAATGTAAGTCAAATGATTGTCGTCATCAACAAGGTTGACAAGCAAGGTGTTGATCCAGAACTCGTCAAGCAACAACTCTTGACTCATGGTTTGCCTGTCGAAGGATATGGCGGTGATATCCCATGCGTTGCAATCTCTGCCAAAACTGGCCAGGGTATCAAGGAGTTGGAGGAAACCATTGTCATGTGTTCAGAGTTGATGGAGCTCAGAGCACCTATCAAGGATGTCCAACCCTCTGCCATTGTCATTGAATCAACCTTTAAAAAGAGTCGTGGTACCTATGCCTCTCTTCTCGTGCGTAGAGGTGTCATTAAGCCAGGCCAATGGTTTGTGTGTGGTGACTCTTGGGGAAAGATTAGAGATATGCGTGATCATCTTGGTTCCGTGGTTAAAGAGACACGTCCAGGTTGTCCAGTAGAGATCAGTGGTTTCAAAGAAAAGGAGCCAAACCCAGGTGATCAATTGTATATTTTTGATAGTGAAAAGAGGGCCAAAGAGTTGATAGAGGCAAAGAGTGAAAGAAGAGTCAGAGAAGACACCAAAGCAGAGATGATTAAAAAGAATGAAAAGATTAAACAAGCCGAACAAGAAACACCCGAAGAAAAAGCACTTCAAGAGGAACTCGAACAACAACAAAACCAAAGAAAATGTGTTAAATTATTTGTCAAAGCAGACGTTGGTGGCTCAGTGGAAGCCCTCGTTACAGCCCTCCAATCAATTCCCTACGATGACGAAATCTATTACGAAGTCGTCAAGATGGGCTATGGTGAGATCACACCCACCGATCTCAACGAGTCTGATTTCCTCAAGACCCCCATCGTATACTTTGGCACCAAAGTTAGTTCAAGAATATTGGATGAAGCACGTCGTCTCCAATTACCCATCCTCCAATCAGACATCATTTATCACGCCGTTGATCACGTTGCAAAATTCCTCGAGGATCAATTGGATCCAATCGATGCCTATGATATTATGGGTGAGGCAAAGATTTTAAATGTCATTAGCATCAACAAGACAAACTCTGAAAAGGTAAATGTCGCCGGTTGTAAGATTAGCGATGGTAAGATCAAGAGAAGTTCAAGAATTCAAGTTAAACGTAATGATCAAGTGGTTTTCACTGGTATGATTGATGAGATGAGACACTTTAAAGAAGTTGTTAAAGAGGTACAAAAGGGTCAAGAGTGTGGTATTCAATTGGAAGGTTTTGATAAATTTGAAAATGGCGATACTTTGTTGGCCTTTAATATGAGAAAAGAAAGAAGAAAGTTGGGTCAAACTAATGCTCCAGTTATTAATTATTTATAATAATATTAATAAACATGTTTATCTATAATGATTATTTCTTTTTTTAAATAAGAATAGTAGTATTTTATTTATTTCTTTTGTTTAAAAAATATCTTCATTATCGATTGATTGTATTGGTTCGATGTGCAAAAACAGTCCAATATCTTAAAATTAATAAAAACTCTCTTTTCAAAAAAAAAAAAA
>AJWJ01000530.1:0-15868 GCA_000277445.1 Polysphondylium violaceum | reverse complement strand
CTAGTTGCAAATAATTGATAATGAGCACATCTGAATCAGGATTCGACAGTAATGCTTTTCTATAGATTGCCATCTTTTTCTCTAACAGAGGTCCTCTGGCCCTACTCTTTCTCGCACTAAATTTCATAAACCTATCTTGGTACTCTACCAAATCTACCCAAGCATCGATATTGTAAGGGTCGTTCTCTACCCTTTTATTCAACTTGCCATTCTCTTGAAGTGTTTTCTCTTCTTCTGTTAGCTTACTCTCTTGATCATCAGTGTAGTTATTGCTATTATCATTGTTACTAAACTTTATAAAACTATTATTTAAACCTAGACTATCATTGTTATTTGCTTGAATCTTTATAGTATCTGTTCCTGGTGCCGATGCCATTGTATGATTAAAGTATCTTGATGGCTTATTGTCAGCTCTCTTTTTATCTTTATAGTTGTCCAATATAAATCCATCTTTTTTTGTAAATATCAATTGAATATCATTTAAACCCAATACACGTTGTTGATCATGATTATAGTTTGGAATCAATGATTTGTTTAATCCAAAGCTTATATTTGTTGAATCACCTATATAATCCTCAATGTATCCTTTATCTTTCGTAAATACATCTTGTATAATTCTATTTATAGTTATATTAGTTTATATGCTGCATATTATTAACAATACCACCAATACTACTATTACTTACAATGATCTATCAGTCTCTGAATACTTTTCCAACTTTAGTTTCTTTTTATCTTTGTTTTTCTCTTTTTTCTTTTGTTTCTTTGTTTTAAGATACTCATATTCATCACTACTACTGCTACTTTCACTACTAGTATCACTAAAATCGCTATCATTTAAAAAACCATGTCTTTTCTTGTTATTTTTATCACTACTATCTCTTTTGTTATTCTTTTTTGAAGATTGAATGATTTGTTTATTATCTACACTAATGCTATTATCACCGTCATCTTGGTCTTTAATATTAAAATAGTCTGATGCTTTCTTTCTTTCGTTGTTTGATGATGGTGATGTATTTGTTGTCTTTGTTGTCTTTGTTGTAGTGGTGGTATCTTTGTAACTAGAATTTGATAACCAAGACTTGTCCTTTGAATCTGTTGTAGTGCTATCACTTTTATATTCAATTTGCTTTACATCTTCATTTGTTGCTGTTGTTGGTTTAGAGTAAGCTGCAAATAGTGATGACATGAATTACATTCGTGGTGTGCGCCAATGTGAAAAAAAATAAATGATTTTTGGAATTTTGAAAATAGATTTGGGTCTTCTAAATTTTGAAAAACCATATATGGCAAATGGTGAGAAAGGCACACAGTCATCTGTTATTAAAAACGGATAATTCCAACAAAGAAATACAGTTTGACCTGACATCATCTCATGAGACATAAGAGAGTTGTCTTGAAATATTAGAGTTTTCAGCAGCAAGAGTAGTATATCAAAGGTCAACATCAAGTATCAATTAGAAAGGCCTAGGCGCTGGGTGAAGCATTCAATAAACGGGTAGTGTTTATGTTCAAGGCAGTGTGCTTATCCATCATCATTATTGCAATAATATATCTCTGTTTATGTGGCATTAATTTTCCATAAAGAAAAATATTCTCAGAAAAAAAAAAAAAAAATTAGCAAAAAAAAATTCGATAAAAAATAAAATAAAAAGGACCTCACTGTTTTATTTATTTGTATTATAATGGTGAGAAGAGGAAGAGTTAAACCTCAACAATACACCCACAGGGGTTACCATGCCAAGCATCCCAGGGAGGCAAGGTTCTATAAAAAGTTGCTCAAACAGGTCTCAAACAATAAGATACGTTTGGCAGTCACTTCATCTCATGTATTGACATCGCTGATCAGAAACTTTACCAAAGAACTGGTAGACGTTGCTATTGAGGCTACAATCTACAGGGGAAAGGGTACCCTCACTGCACGATCTATTCAATGTGGTCTCAGAGTCTGTCTTGGTGGTGGCCAGCTTCTCCATTTCGCCATTGTGCATGGAATGTCGGCTGTTACAAAGATGCACCTCAAGGATAAACCCATTATCCCTGTATCCTATATCAGAAACCAAATCAAATCTTCATTGACTCGTCTTCGTGTAGCCAAAGACGCATGCGTCTATCTCTCTGCTGTCATAGAATACCTTTGTTTTGAAATCTTGGAATTATCCTTCAACACAGCAAACAACATGAAGTTGACTGTAAGTAGTAATAATATCCTTTCCACCGCACAACACAATCTTTACTAACACGTATTCCCCGCACACTAGCAAATCACACCAAGACATATATTTCTTTCAATCAACGATGATCCTGAGTTGTGCAAAGCATTCAATAAACCTGGTACCGTTTTTGTCCAAGGTGGTAGTGCTTCTTTCCATGTAAAAAATAATAATGTTCAGGAATAAACCAATAAATATCGCATTCTTGGTATTAGATATTATTCATGTCTATCCTTTTATACTTTTTTTTTTATTAAAAAATTTTGTCATTTTTAAAAATTTTCATTTCTCTTTTTTTCACCACTTTGCTCAAAATTTAATTTCACACACATCTTTATTAATAATAATAATTTAAATTGTATTATCTTTTATTTTTGTTGTACAGTTAGTATTTGTAAATAGTTTAGTATTCAAATTTTGTTCGTTCTCATATAGATATATATATTGTAAATAAGTTCATTAAATAAATATAAAATGGCTAGTAAAATTGCAAGAGTAAAAGCTACAAGTGAAATGGTACAATACTGTTTTGATTCTCTTGTATGTCACTTTGAAAACAAAGAACTCTATGTACCCACCTTTACAAATGATTCCTTGTAAGTAACCTTAATGAACAAGAACCAATATCCCCAGTCTCTGTTCTGCGAATATAAAAAAGTTTTAAAAAAATAATTTGATAAAAAAAAAAAAAAAACAGAGATAATTATTATTTTTGTCTTCATATTTATATACATATCCCTTTTCTCTCTGGTCTGGACTATATATAAATAATTAATTCATAATTAATAATATAATATAGTCCATTATTTGTAACATGGAAAATTGATTCAAATTCATCAGAGGAACCAGAACTCAGAGGCTGTATTGGGACATTTTCCCCTAGACCTTTAATTGAAGGATTAAATAAATTTGCATTGACCAGTGCATTAAAGGACTCAAGATTCAAACCCATATCAAGTAAAGAATTACCAAAATTACATTGTTCTGTTTCATTACTCGTTGAGTTTGAAGATGCCCAGGATTGCTGGGACTGGGACATTGGTACCCATGGTATTTGGATAGAATTTAATGACTCTCACACTACTAGAAATGCCACCTATTTACCAGAAGTCATGCCTGAACAAGGTTGGACTAAAGAGGAAACCATGAAGTCACTTGTAAGAAAAGCTGGTTACCAAGGTAAAGTAGACTCATCACTCTACTCCAAAATCAAACTCACACGTTACCAATCGTCCAAGTACTCTCTCTCTTTCCAAGAGTACAAGAATCTCTCTCAAAAATAAATATCAACTATTCATTACATATACTGTAATATAATATCATATCATATAATATATGTTTCATATCATGATGACGTTAAACATGCTTCATCTTATCACCAAATGATCTTTTTTCTCGCACAATATTCTTTTTTGAGAAAAAACAATGAAGGGCCCAAAAATCTAAATAATATCTAAAAATTTTGAGTTTTGGTGTAAAAATCCCAAAGGAAAAAGTGAGCCGAAGCGGCGTTCTCGATTCCGAAAAGAAGTAAAAAGAAAGTTCTTTTGATCAACTTGACTTTTCTTTTTCCTTTGGTAAAGATATCCTCCCCCCAATAGTTTTCTCCTTGAAAAAGAATAAGTTTGATTTTTTTCAAATTTCTTTTTTTTTTTTAAAAAAAAATATTTTAAAATTTTTTTTTTTTGCACGAGACACTCACGAAATTTTGTATAAATACTTTATCGATTTTTGTTTTACTTCTTACATTTTTAGTGTCAAAAAACGCTTGTTGGTGTATGCCTTTGATTAATACATAATATAATAACTATATCATTATAAATCAGCAGTAACAACGCATCATCACAACAACAAAAACATCACTTTTTAAACAAGTAGTACCTACCTTTTCTACTCGTATTTTTCTAACAACAACAAACATACATATATAAAACAATAAAGAGTAATAATGGCAAATCAAGAGTATTCACCATTAATTGATTCAACATCCCCAATCAAACCAGCTGATAAAGTAAAATATCTTTTTTTAAATTATTTCTAAACAATCCTTTAGTACCAATATCAATATATTAATATTAAATCAATAATAGTATGGTTTAGCTTGGGTTTGTTTTTGTATTTTAGGTGTTGGATTATTATTCCCATTCAATTGTTATATTGCAGCATCAGATTATTTTGTTACACTTTATCCAACCGTTCCATACACATTTATGATGTCTTTGGCTTACAATTATTTCCAATGGGTATTATTGTTCGTTTCACTCAAACTCATGCCAAGATTTTCATTTAAATCACGTATTTCAATATTTTTAATTTTAGGTGCCATCATTTTATTCTTTATTCCATTTATTCGTATGATTTTTTCAAATATGAAGAGCAGTATGGCCATTAGTTTAATTTGTACATTTTTAAGTGGTAGCATTGCATCCCTCTTATTTGGTAGTGTTTTGGGTTTAGTTGGTTTGTTCCCAATGGAGTACACCGGTGCTGTAATGAGTGGTAACGGTGTTGCCGGTATTATTGCCTCACTCTTGCGTATTATCACCAAAGTCTCTGTACCAGACAATAGCTCTGGTGCCAAAGAAAGCAGTTTCCTCTTTTTCTTTTTAGCCGCCGGTGTTTTAGTTTTCTGCTTCCTCTGTTTTATTTTGTTGTTAAATTTACCAATCACCAAATACTATCTCGCCATCTATGAGGCTGCCAAGCAAACCTCTCACGATTCTGGCTCTGTCAACGAAGACAATGGCAAAAACAAGAAAACCGTCGCCATTTTCCCACTCATTAAAAAGGTTTGGAGAGAAGCTTTGGTTGTATTCACTGTGTTCTTTACCACCCTCTCCCTTTTCCCAGGTATCACTGGTATCATTCAAAACATTGGTCACAATGAACTCTCTCAAGATTGGTTCCAAATCATTCTCACCTTTATGTTTATGATTGGCGATTACATTGGCAGAACTATTCCAAAATGGATCATCTTGTTCAAACCAACCAATCTCTGGATTCCAACATTTGCCAGACTTGCCTTTTTCCCATTGTTTGCCCTCTGTGTCAAGCCATTGATCTTTAGAAGTTTGGCCTGGTACTTTATCTTTATGTTTATTTTTTCACTCTCCAATGGTTATTGCGGTACTTTGGCTATGATGTTTGGTCCAACCAAAGCCGAAGAACACGAAAAGGAAGTCACCGGTATTGTTATGTCTTTCTTTTTGAATTTTGGTATTTGGGTCTCAACTCATTTTGCTTTCTTGGTTCTTTATTTAGTCACTGGATCAAGTGGTATTTCATTTTAAAAAAACAATATAAATTATATTATCTTTTTTACTTTTATTAAAATTTATATATATATGTGGATGTGTATTTATTGATTGGCGATACATAAAGTTTTATAAATCTAAGATATATGTATTTTTTTTAAAAAAAGATTTATTATATATTAAATATTATTCAACAAATTTTCTAATATTAGAAATGATTGACAATGTTTTTTTAAGTGGAGGTTGACTCCTAGTGGGTGGAGTTGGAACCGATGAGTTGGTTGAATGGCTACGTGGATTGAGGGTTGGTGAAGTGACCTCATCAAAGGATGGGGGTGGTGGTGATTTACCTGCTCGAGGTGTGACGAGTGCATTGATGGAGCTGCTACTACTTATGCCACTATTGATTGAATTACTGCTACCACTACCACTACCAATACTAGTAGTTGAATAACGATTGTAATTATTACCTGCACTAATGGTTCTGATGCTTGGATGATACAGTGATCTAACCACCGCTTTTCTAGGCGTAGATTTCTTTAGCACATGGTCCCAATCAATGTGTGAGCTGTGTATATACTCTAAACTTGTGATTTTGTGTTCTCTAAATTGGTCTTCTACATATTTCTTGTGAGAGCTGTCTAAATCCAATTTATCAATCCATTCCTGTAGTGCAAGCAATTGATGGTTGGTTGGTGGCGATTGTGGTGGTTTAAATGGTGATGTGGGTGTAGTAGGTGATGGTGTAGGTGGTGTAATTGAATGAAATTGATTGGCCGACACTGCTATTTTGGGTATATTTGCTTTGGTTGATTTTGAGCTTGTTGTAGTGGTTGTAGTGGTTGTAGTTGTGGTTGGCGAGGATATATTTAAACTATTCATTGAATTGGATAGATTAGTGGGTGATATTAATGGACTATTGACAGTGGTTTGAATAGGCGTTGGCACCGGTGTAGGTGGAGGTGCTGGTGGAGGAGATGATTTGCTTTTTGTTCGATGAGATTTATGTGACTTTCTTTTATGTGGTGTAGTAGATGATGAATGACCAATACTATTGTTATTTGACAAAGATGAAAAAGATGAAGAGTTTCTATCCCATCTATCTAATATTACAAAATAAAATAATAAAAAAGTGTCATAGTTGATACGATCAAATATAACTGTATTGAATCTCTCCATCTCTGAAAGTATTTTATCATTTGACAAACCAATCATATTACCAAGTTTACAAAATTTATCAAAGTTTATAAATCCATTTACTGAATCTTCATTACCATTATTATCTTTATTATCTTTACTACTATTATTATTCGTACTACTATTGTTATTACTATTACTATTTGGACTATTCATAGAACGAAATGAACTATCATTATTGTTTGTTGTTGTATTTACATTATCTAAAGAAATTGAAGCGGTACTACCAGATATTAAACGAAACATATCTCTACTATGTCTATATAAAAATCTTGTTGTTTGAGCCGATTCTCTAGAGGAAAAAAAAGAAATTAAAAGAAAAAACTCTTCAAATCCTATAAAACCAAGATCATCTTTATCCAGTGTATCAAATAGATCCAAGATTTGAATGTTATTTAAATCTGTAAGATAACGAAGTAAAACTACAAATTGTGATTCTCGAAGTATAAAATCTGTGTTAAAAGTATTCTTTTCATACCAATTCTTTGTAGTGTCAAATCCTTTAGGTGTATATAGTTTTTGAAACAAAGTTTTTGGTTTTCTTTTCTCTCTTTGAGATTGTTGTTGCTGTTGCTGTTGTTGTTGATTTTGTGAGGAGTATTTATTATTATTATTATTATTATTTACAGTTGATTTATTGTTGTTGTTTGAAGATGTAGATGAGGATGATGATGTGGTTCTATTTAGGGGTGAATTGTTTATATTATTATTGTTACTATTATATTGATAAGATCTGGGAGTTGATGAAGTCGGTGAAATTATATTTGGATTCAGTATTTCTTCAAAATCCATGCTCATCGTAGGATTTAAAGTCTGTGGTAAAGGTGGTGAGAAATCATATGAAGGTGAACAAGATAAAACTGATGAATAGGGTGATGGTGAAAGTGATTGAGGTACAATTTGATAAGACATAAACACCTGAACTCCCCCAACACCATTTGGTGTATATTGTTGTTGTTGTTGATTATTTATAAATGTATTATTACTATTGTTTAAAGTTGGTGATTTGTTTAATTTGCTTGATGATAGTGATTCAGATAAAGATATACTATTACTTTTATTATTATTATTATTATTATTACTATTGATGTTTTGATCTTTTATATTTTTACTACTACTGGTAGTAGTGTTGTTGTAATAATCATCATCTTGGTCATCTTCATCACTATAATTATCACCTAAAATAATGATCTTTAGAAACTCTATATTTATCTTCATACTAATATCCAAAAACTATTAGTAGTACCCATGACCCTTCAAATTGAAATTGAAAAAAAAAAATAAAAATATAAATTTGTTCAGGCAAAATTTTTTAAAAAAAATATATTAAAAAAAAAAGATAGCTTTATTCAATTATCTGCAGATTGATTGATTGATTGATTGTTTGTTTGTTTGATTGTTTGGCTAAGCATATTGTTGTACTGGCACTTCTTCTTCAAAATAATTTACATCTAAAACTGGATCCTGATAAGTTTTCTATAGAAAGTAAAAAGAGATTTAAAATATTAATATTTGGGATGATGAAAGGAATTCGACTGGGTGAGTGTGGAGTGATTCTTTTTTTTTTTTTTTTTCCCATCATGTGTGATGGGTGGGGATAAATCCAATCAATCAACCAATAGAATATCTTGATCAGTATAATATACATACAATAAAATCATTTCCCATAAATTCTTCTTCAGGACAAATATTTAATGGCAAAACAGAGCTGGTACGTTTGTAACGTCTAACGGTTCTCCACCAATAGAATAGGGTGATAAAGGGCAATGGAAGAGAGATAATGATACCTGGAATAAATTGTTTTAAAATAAAAATACCAATGGCGGTGATTTGGTAGATAACCAAACCAACACACAAACGATTGAATACCAATGGCCACAAGATACCACCGGATTGGTATTTTGGACAAAAAGAGTAGATGTGATTGTACTTGGACACAAAGTAGTCTATGAGGAAATAAAGGAGGCCAAAGGGGATAATAAGCGGCGAGAGGGTGCTGTATGAGAGTGTGATGACAAAAATCAATAGTTCTCGTGCATATTTGATCGATGTGAGCGAGGTGGGGTCATCGTGTGACATGGCTTTGATTTTTTCGTTGGGAGACGACTCTCTAGAGGCACGAATGACGCCAAATATCAGTTCGATGGGTCTGACAATATCGAGTGGCACAGAGGTGAGTGATTGGACGAGAATGTAATTGATGAAAAACGAAGACTGGGTGGGAAGTGATGCTCCCAACAGAGAGACAATTTGGCCCAGTGTGAGGTTTTCAATGACTTGAAAGAGGATAGAGAGCACAGAGCCGGAAATGGTGACAACAAGAAATACATTGACCACGAGAAAGGCCCAATAGGTCGAGAATACTTTATGGTAAAAGAGGGTTCTGGTGTCTTCTTTGCTGATGTGCACAATCAATTTGATAATCAGTGGAAGGAGACCCATAAACGCGACCAACGCCAACGAGGGGAGATAGCCTTCGACCAAACCTTGGAGATAATCGTTCAACTCGACCAAACTGACAAGCCAGCTGAGGACGGGAACTTTGGAGAGCTTTTCAATCTTGCTTGCAGCACTGATGGCTGTGACGGGAATAGTCCAAAAACAAAACAAACCGAAAAAGATAAACGAGGCGACAGTTCTACGCACCAATCTCTCACGACGAGGCACAATCATGTTTTTCCACTTTATGTTTTTGAGCTCTGGTGCTGAGGTGACAATAAACTTGCCATTGTCTTTGGAGTAGACACATCGGGCTGCCTGTGAGGCAAACGACATTCGAGAAAAGGTGATAAAGCCGGCAGTGGATGTGGCACTGGCCCATTTTTTTAAATTGGATGGCGTAATATTGGACAATCTCCACTCGAGGGGAGGCACAGAGAAATCCTTCTTCTCTGAAGCATCCTTTTGTGCAAGCTTTAGCTGCTGATCGACATCGACCAATATTCGTTCATAGTATCTAACGCTGTCCTCTGTCTCGCCACCCAATGCACCCGGTCTCCAGCCCTTGGCCCTAGTGGGCGACACTCCTTTGATCTCTGACTCTGATATCACTCTATCCAACGACCTTTGCACTCTTTTATGCTTTTTCCACAACGATCTAAGATGTGTCTCTTTGTAGATCATGTGACAAGACAACACAGACTTTGGATCAAAGAATGATTCAAAGAAATCTCTCATCTCCTGTGCTGTCTTTATCGATTTGCTCATCTCTCTCACCAAGACTGTATAATTTCTTTCATGATGCTTAGACATCCATCTAATTCTTTTTTCTAAATACTGTATTGATGTGTTTAATGTTAATACCTTTATGCTGGACTGCATGATACCAATACAACCAACTACAACAACAACACTTACATGAGCATAGTTTCTCTTAAAAAAGTAAAAAGAGATACCGGTAAACAAGGGGATGGAGAGGGTGTGCGCCCATAGTCTTTTGGAACCCTCGGGCATACTGGCGATCGACACGGAATCCAAACTGTTGAGTGTGACATTACGTATCTTTTCCGTATCTATATTTAAACTTGTGTAATTGATAGGCAACAACACGCCAATGCCAAACACCAATATAATTGCCAGTATTTGCATACACAGCAATAAAAATCGAAGATGCATATAGGCATCGATACCTCTGGACTCAAACACTGATTCCAGAGGAAATGAATATGTATGTGTGATCCATGCCAACGGACTGGTGATCAGTGGCGACGTGATTCCATTACTCTTTATAATCCTAGCATTGTAAAAGTTTTTATGTATGATTCTGAGGAAATAAAACACAATCATAATAACGACACCAATGATGACATTGGTAAGCAGTGAGGTGGACAGACCTGACCAACCACCTGCTGTCAACTCGACATTTGACGACGACGTATGATTACCACTATCGCTCATTCTCTTCTTTTCTTCTTTTTTCTATGTACAAAAATAAAATAAATAACACTCTCTATTTAACTCTATGATTCTATTACTATTACTATTTAATATGCATATTCTGATCTCTGTATGGTGTGTGAAATATCTATATTTATAAAGTTGAGATGATTTGATTGGATTGTAATTGATTGGTTGATTGTGTATAAATGTATGATATATGTAAACTATTATTTATATATGATGTTAATATTTCTACAAGTACTATATTATCTGATTAATTTATTTATTATGGACGGGTGCCAAACAAGTCTCTATAAAAAATATAAAATAATGGTCGAAAAGTTATATATTTTTCATATTTTTTACAAAAAAAAAAAAAAAAAAAAGTAATTTTTAGAACGAGTGTTGGGTTGTAAAAATCAATCACAAGTTGGTGTGTATGGACATTTTGATAGACTATCAAAATGTGCTAATGTCCAAGTATGATATCAATCTTACCTTCTATGTGATTAAATATATGTTCCTTGTAGTTTGTGCTTCTATTGTTATTGTATTGAATTATAGCTGTTTAAGTTGTTTTTTATAGAATCTTAAATTAATTTTCAATTCATTCACAACTTTTTTTTTCAGCTCAAAGGCGATTGAAAATCTAGATTTTTTCAAATTTCGTATATGCAGTTATTTGAAAAAAAAAGAGCAAAATTACTTTTTTCTTTTTTTTTTTTTAATTTTTTTAAATTTTTTTTCAACTATTTTTCACACTGCTCAACAGCAAAAATTACAATAATAACCCTAAATATGTCAGATGAAGAATGAATATAAATTGAATATCGATAATGAAGAATACTTTAATCTATGATAAGAGTCTTTCTTTTATATTTGTAAATAATACTTTACCTATTTATCATATTCAATTTTCCGAAATGTGATAGTGAAAATGAATGAGATTAGTATATATATATCGATCAATACCTAATCCAATGAGAATAAAGAAAAGATAGTGTCTCTGGAAATATAAAATGATATAGATTGCATATCTCTCGCCACATTTATCATTTTTTCCTATTTTAAAAAGATTAAAAATATAAAAATCGATTAAAGTTGTCACACAATCATACACAATTATAATATGAAAAGTAATTCAAAATCAAATAATAGAGACTTAACTATATTTGTTTGAGATAGGAAAATAAATTTATCATTTGATCGAATGAATCCACCTAAAACCTTGTTTAGAAAAATTGGGTATGGATGATTCTAATTTTTGTATCCTTTTTTTAGATTGATCAATATCATTCTGAATTTGAAAAAAGAAAATAGATATCGTACTCTGAACATACACATATAGCATCTATAACGAATCACCATCGTAATCATCACCTTTTAGCACTCAACTTAGACAAAACACATACATTCAACACACACAGACACACAACTCAACTCAACTCACATTATCTCTCTTTCCTCAATCACACTCACACTCAATCACACTCACACATCAACACAGATAAAATCAAAATAAACATGTATGGTTTTAATTATCAGGATGATGAACATGGTAATATAACAATGGTAACTACACCATCTAAACCAGGTCCAAAACCTCGCATATCTTCAAAAGCTACAATTTTGACAGCAGATATAGGAAATGAGATTAGAGAGGTATGGCGACACAATTTAGAATATGAAATGTCTCTAATCAGAGACCTAGTTGATCAATATCCCTATGTAGCCATTGTAAGTGTTTTTGTTGTTTATTCTAATACATACTAGTTATACGTCTTTTTTATCCCTCTCTAACATCTATAACGATGATGATGACGATGTTGATAACAATAATAACAATAGGATACAGAATTTCCTGGCTTTGTAAATAAACCTATAGAATCTATGAGAATGAATCCAGATTATAATTATCAGACATTACGGTCAAACGTAGATCTTTTAAAAATCATTCAATTTGGTATCACATTTTCCGATCATTTAGGTAGACTTCCTAAACCAACATGTACATGGCAATTTAATTTTAAGTTTAGTTTAAAGTACGTATTGTTATGTTATTACTCTTAGCTAAATGAACAACACTGATATTAATGTATACACACAAAACACTACAATAGGGAAGATATGTATTCGCCCTATGCAATAGAATTATTGGCAAGTTGTGGTATTGAATTTTCAAAGATAGAGGAAGATGGTATTGAGGTCACAGATTTCTCTGAACTATTTATATCGTCTGGTATTATATTAAATGAGAATATCAAATGGATATGTTTTCATGGTGGATATGATTTTGGATACTTGCTAAAGGTTCTTACTTGTACAGATTTGCCGAAAAAAGAATCAGAGTTTTTTGATCTATTAAAGTTATATTTCCCATGTATCTATGATGTAAAATATCTCATGAAGAGCTGTAAAAGTTTAGGAAAAGGTAGTTTAAGTGGATTGGCTGAAGATTTAAATGTATTTATCATATTATATTATTATCCTATTGCATACACAACATAGATATTAATTAATTACTACGACTACGATACTAGGTATTAAGAATAGGTCCTCAACATCAAGCTGGAAGTGATTCTTTGCTAACCTTGTCTACATTTTTCAAGTTGAGAGAAGAGTTTTTTGAAAATGATATCGATGATTTTAAATATAAAGGCGTATTGTATGGTTACAACGTTACTCCAACCAATCAATTTTTCCACTATCCTATCACTGGTGGAGTACAATATAATCAACATCAACATCAACAACAATTACTTCAACAACAACAGCAACAACAATTACTTCAACAACAGCAACAACAACAACAACAAGAAGATCCACAATATGCGTAATTAGTAATAATCTGATACACAATATAATATATAGTACTACCATAACAATAGTAACAACAACAGCATCAACACACCAACATAATATTTATAAACCAACTCACTCACTCACAAACACACCAACATCATGTATGATCAATATCAACAACAATAGTAACAGTAACAAGTCTCTCTCTCTGTCTTTATCATCATCATCATCATCTTTTTTAACGCTACCCTTTTAAGTATTCCAAATAAACCTTTTTCTCTTATAAAATAGTAGTAGTAGAAGTTGTTTATTTATTTCAAAAATATTGAATCATTTATTTAGCTTTACCTTGGTTGGCAACAGCTTGTTGGGCTTTTAAGAGTTCATCATTATCAGCCAAGAAATAGCTTTTAATTGGTTTCAAGTTTTCATCCAATTCATAGACCAATGGAATACCAGTTGGAATTTCCATAGAAACAATCTTTTCATCTGAAACATTATCTAAATATTTGATAAGAGCTCTAATACTATTACCATGAGCAGCAATTAAAACTTTTTTACCTGATCTAAATAATTTAAAATTTGATTGTTAATATCCATATAGATATATAGGAGATATATAGATAGGCATAAACTTACTTGATGGTCTTAGAGATGGTTTCGTCCCAAAGTGGTAAGAATCTATCAACGGTATCTTTAAGACATTCAGTTTTTGGTAAATCAGATGGAGAGAGATCCTTGTATCTGGCATCTTTACCTGGGAAACGATCATCAGATTCTTCGAGAGCGGGTGGTGGGATATCGTAAGCTCTTCTCCAAATCAAAACTTGATTTTCACCATACTTTGCAGCGGTATCAGATTTATTTAAACCTTGTAAAGCACCATACATACGTTCATTTAATCTCCAATTCTTTTCAACTGGAATATAACAGAGATTGAGTTCATCCAACATAATCCAAAGAGTACGAATGGCTCTCTTTAAAACACTAGTGTAGGCAATGTCGAATGTGAAACCAGCCTCTCTTAATCTCTTGCCACCGTCGTGGGCTTCTAAAACACCCTTTTGGGACAAATCAACATCGGTCCATCCAGTAAACCTGTTTTCTTGATTCCAAGTACTTTCACCATGTCTAACCAAAACTAATTTATATACCATTGTTATTACAACTATTATCTGTGATTCTAAAATGAAGTGAAAAAAAAAAAAAAATGTAAAACAATTTCCCCATGCAGGCTAAAAATTGCGCAAAAAGAAAAAAAATTGAAAAAAATGAAGTTACTTTTTTCCCACTCCCCCCAAGCCATGCATCGCACAACTGGATCATGAACAACATAAACTATTACTTTGATTGAGTTGCTTTGCTTTATTTACTTTTATTTGATTTATTTGATTTATTTACTTATTTACTTATTTACTTATATTACACATTTGTTATAATTTTGCTTTTGGATGATTGTTGGTTGCATTTCCACCGGCTTTCTTTTTCAAAATGTTTTCAATAAATGTGGGAAAGACGGGCTGGAGCACGGTGGCGAGATAGTTGCTAAAGGGAAAGACAACCTTTTTCTTTCGACAGTCGATTGATTTTGTAATGATTTCACAGCAGACATTGATCGACATACGTTTGCTTTCATCTTCATTAAAATGTACATTCTTTATCTCATCCTTGCCCAACGAGTTTTCTCGCATGGGTGTATTTACAGATGTCGGTAAAATGAGTGTGATGTCAATGTGTTTGTCAACTTCGAGTCTGAGTGCTTGAAAGAACCCATTCACTGCAAATTTAGAGGCGCAGTAGCCTGCCCTGAGTGGCAATCCCAGCTCACCCGACACAGACGAGATGACGCCTATCTGTGGCTTTACACCATTCTCTTTTTCATGCTGTTTGATCATAAATGGTAATGCATAAAATGTAGTGTACATGTATCCAAAATAATTGATGTCCATCATCTCTCTATATACATTCAAATCCTTGGTATCTTTAAATTGGTTGTGATACGACACACCTGCACACAATAACAGTAAATCCAATCTACCAAATTCCTTTATAACAGTTTCAATTAAAAACCTATAGGTTACATTATCACAATCAATCAATTAATATCAAAGTCCAATGTACAGGGATAAAAATAGATATGTACTTGCAATCTTGCTCTTTGGAGGCATCGTACGACACGACCAAACATTTACAATTTGGATTCAATTCAAGTATTTTTGTGGCGAGGGCGTTTAGTTTCTCTGTGTTTCGACTGGCCAACACCAGATTTACATTTGGTCGTCTCGAGTAAATCAATGCCAACTCTTGACCAATCCCTGAACTAGATCCAGTAATAACTATTACTTTTGAAGATGATAACGATGTTGCCATTTTCTATTAATAAATCTCATTTATGTCACAAATTTCTAGAACTTCAAAACTACCGCACGCGTGATTTTTATGCGCAAAGAAATCCCCTCTGCTTGTGCTTGAAAAAATGAAAAATGAAAAAAATAGAAAAAAAAAAAAAAAAAAAACTAAAAA